>OZ005740.1:73614852-73704638 GCA_963930735.1 Dioctria linearis | reverse complement strand
AACTACAAATAATTTCTACAGTTAAAAAATCTCCACTACAGACAAGAAAAGAAAAGAAAATTGTTCCAAAAAAATCCGACAACGGAAATAAAAAATGGCGCCTTGTTGAAGATTTCAGAAAACTAAATAAAAAAATTTTAGATGATAAATTTCCTTTAAGAAGACTTGATGATGTACTTACCAAGCTTAGAACAGCGAAATACTTTTCCCCACATGATCTTAGGTTAGGTTAGGTAAGAGGGGTGCCGCTAGAAAACCAGCCAGCCTCCAACGGGTCCGTACACTTCATGGGATAACCCTTCAAGCCGCGGATTTATCCTGGTTTCCTTGGGAAACTCAGGATATATCCAAGACGTTTAACCAAGATCTATCCAGAAAACTCAGGATGTATCTGAACTTTATACTTTGAAGCTCCTCCAGACCTGAAAAGAAGTAGCTACCTAGTAGACTACCTCTTTTATTTATCAGAGTGGGGCATTCGCTAAGCATGTGTTTGACGGATTCAATTTCTTCCGAGTCCCTAAAACTCCTGCAGAAAGCGTTCGCCGCTATTCCCAGTCTTCTAGCATGGTCCCCTATGGCCCAGTGACCCGTCATGACTACTACTAGATTCCTGGTATTTGATCTGCTGTTATTAAGCAATTCTCTTGTCCTTTTCCTGTGATATGCAGGCCACAATTGCCTCGCAATACGACAGGTATCCCTGCTGGTCCATCGGAGACCTGCCTTTTGATAGACGTCCTCTATTAAAGCTCCGATTGGGATCCTCACGTAAGCTACAGCTGCGAAGCTATCCAATTCGGTGCCCTTTTTGGCCAACTCATCAGCCATTTCGTTGCCTGAGATATCCTTATGGCCAGGTACCCAGCTTAGGGTCACCTTGTGCCTTAGAGTCAATTCCTCATGCTTGGTTTTGCATAACTGCACCAATTTTGATTTTACCAGCCCAGCATCCAGCGCCCTGATGGCTGCCTGGCTATCAGTATATATGCAGATGTTCCGTGCGGCCTCTCCGCACATGGATACCAATGCTGCCGCCTGATAAATCGCTGTGAGCTCTGCCTGAAACAACACTGCATTTGTCAGGCAGTCTATAAGACCCGTGCCACTGAAAATCTCTAGAGTACACTCCAGCCCCTGTGCCCGCACTCGTCTTGGAGCCATCCGTAAATATATAAATATCGGATGTAACGACCACCTCCTTCCCCTCCCAATCACTCCTGGTGGGTATCATTGCATTGACACCCCCACCAAGTCAGGATGGATACTTGGTAGTATGTTTCTACCCTGCAATCCCTACAGTCTACCTTCTGGAGTATATTGGAGTGCCCAAAACACCTCTCCGTCCACCAGCCCCCCGCTCTCAGCCTGACAATAGTAGTTACCGCCACACCCATATATTAAAGTTCCAGCGGCAATAAGTCAAGCATGACCTCCAATGCCGCCGTGGGCGTGGTGCACAGACACACAGTTATACCCCTACAGGCGGCTCTCTGGATTTTTGACAGCACATCAAGGTTACAGTTCCTCGTCAGTGCCGTCCACCAGACCGTAGAGCAGTAGCAGAGGATGGGTCGAACTATGGCAGTGTACATCCAGTGTACCACCCTGGGTTTTAATCTCCCCTTCTTCACGCGTTCTTGTAGATTAGCCTTCCAGCTTAGTTTGGAATCGAGGACAACACTCAAATACTTCGATTCACGTGAGATAGTAAGCTCCTCTCCTCCCAGCATTTGAAGTCTGAAATCTTGCCCCAGCCTCCTTCTTGTAAAAAGGATTAGCTTCGTCTTCGAGGGGTTCACCCTCAATCCACTACTATTGGCCCAGCTATCCAGATTAAGCAGCGCGCACTCGAGCCTTCGCTAATAGTAGAGAGAAATTTGCCAGTTACCAGGATGCATATGTCATCCGCGTAGGCAGCTACCTTAAAGCCCTCTCTCTATAAATTGATGAGGATTTCATTCATTACCAGTAGCCACAGGAGTGTTGATAGCACCCCCCCCCCCCGTGCGGTGTAACTCTTTTTTTTATATTATTAAGGCAAGCTCAGGGAATACCCTATGATGCAAAGCACAGAGTGGCAGGAAGGAGATAGGGAAAGGATTAAGGGATATAAGGAGAGCGGCGGAGGTGCCGATGTATGTCGCCCTTAAACTTTCGCAGGTTGTATGCCGGAGGAAAGACAGAAGATGGTAGACTGTTCCACATTCGCACAGTTCGGGATAAGAAAGCATCACGGAATTTAAGTGTACGGCCGAAGGTAATTTGAAGGGTAAAAGGATGAGCGCGGGATGTAGCGCGAGTATTGCGTGCAGGAACTATTCTACAAGGGATCAGACTAGATATTTCATCAGAACATTGACCATGCATATAGCGATAAACGAGCGAAAGGCATCCAACATTGCGACGGTGCTCGAGCGAGTCGATATGACGAGTAATTGCCACATCGCCAATGAGCTTGCAGGCTCTCTTTTGGACAATATCCAATGAAGGTAAGGCTGTGCGACCAGCCCCGGCCCAGATATGGGAATTGTATTCCATTCTAGGTCTGATGTAGGACTTGTAGAGGAGCGCTATATTTGATGGGCTGAAATATGTCTTACACCTTTTCAAAAAACCAAGACATTTTGATGCTTCTTTGGCAACCGAGAAGATGTGATCTGTCCAGCTTAACTTACTGGAAATATTAATGCCAAGAATTCTTAGTGACGGTGAATCGGAAATTAATGCTCCATCAAACGAAACGGGAGTGGTTAAGTGATGGTCTTGTTTTAATGAGATGAGACAGCTTTGGGTCTTAGATGCATTGAATTCGACGCGATTCACTTTGCCCCAAGCTAGAATATTGTCAAGATCGTTATTCAATGATCTAATCATGCAGTCTCGTTTAACACATGTGGCGTTCCCTCTGGAATCCGCAAGGGTGTCAAAGGAGTGTGCGAAATCAAGGGTACTGTCATCAGCAAAGCTATGGATAGGATTAAAAGTAAGGGAAAGCAGATCATTAATGAAGATTAGAAATAGAGTCGGAGAAATAACAGAGCCCTGGGGGACACCGGCATTAATAGGATGAGGTTCAGATATAACGCCATCTAATACAACACGTATTTGGCGACTAGATAAAAAACTTTCAATCCATAATAGAAGAGGAGGGGAAAGACCAAGTGCTTTGAGTTTGGCTAAAATGGCTGGATGCCAGACTCTATCAAAGGCCTTTGAAATATCTAGAGCAACGATTTTGGACTCACCAAAATTGTGAAGGCTACGATTCCAACGTTCCGTAAGAAAAGTCAGCAAGTCTCCAGATGAGCGACCGTGCCGGAAGCCGTATTGGCGATCGTTGGTGAGCTGATTGGTTTCCAGATACTTCATTAATTTGGAGTTAATGATAGATTCAAAAACCTTTGAAAGAATCGAAGTGATTGCAATTGGTCGATAATTTGAGGGATCGCTACCCTCTCCTTTCTTGGGAATAGGCTGAACGTGAGCTAGTTTCCAAGCAGTTGGAAATTTTCCTGTCGAATAGGACAGGTAGAATAGTTTGCGCGGAGGTTTAGCCAAGGATGAGGCACAGCTTTTAATTAATAGGGGCGAGAAACCATCAGGTCCTGCGGCTTTAGAGACGTTGATACCATTAAGGACCTTGAACACATCTCTCGTATGGATGTGTATTGGCTCTTGTACACATCCGCACGGAGGATGCACGACAGGTGCCTGTGAAGTGGGTGGAAGAAAAGAATTTGATGCGAATCTAGCAGCCAAAATATTAGCTTTATCCTGGGAGTCAACAACCACTTCACCATTATTAAGTAGTGAAGGTATAGAGGAACTGCTGAAGTTGTTCCTGATGGTTTTGACCAGGGACCAGAAACCTTTACTACCTTTGCGACTGGTCTTCTGACAGTAGCGTCACCTGACAAGGAGCTGATCTTTCTACTGAGAAGCATTGAGTTGATCCAGTCAGATAGACACTTATCAACATCCACCCTTCTCAGCCCATGAAATATAACCTCCGTCTTCACGTTATTGAAAGCCCTCTCAATATCCAGGAAATCACTTAGAGTGTACTCCTTTTAGTGTAGGGACTTCTCAACAACAGACACCACTGCATGTAATGCCGACTCTACAGATTTCCCTTTTGTATAGGCATGCTGACTAACACTGGCGCCCTGCCAAATATTTCTTATATGCACCTCTATCAATCTCTCCAAGATCTTAAGCGTAAAGGAGGAGAGGCTGATAGGTCCAAAGTGTTTTGCCTCGATATGGCCTCTTCTGACTGCCTTCGGAATGAAGATTATCCTCACTGCCTGCCAGGCCCTGGGCTAACAACAGAGCCTCAAGCAGCTCTTATAAATCGGCACTAGCCTTGGAAGTAAGTACCTTAGTACCTTCTGAAGCATAATGGGTCTTAGTCCATCCACCCCAGACGCCTTAAAGGGATTAAAAGAATGGACCGCCCATTTCGTCGCTTTTTCACTAACTGTGGAACTGATCACCTCCTCCTTTCCATCCTGTAAGTGCCGTTCTCAAGAACTCGACACCGACGGACCTATCTACTCGCTGCCCGGAAATTGGGCGTCAAGAAGTACATATAACAGCTCCTCGATTGTGGTTGTCCAGATGCCGTTCTCCCCTTTTATGAAAGACGGAGTACTATGGTCCTTAGCAAGCACTTTCCGAAGTCTGGAAGCTTCTGTATTAGACTCTATTGACTGGCAGAAGCTCCTCCATAAAGATCTCTTTGCCAGCCTTAGCGCCTTCTTGAATGATATTAGGCCGTCCTTATAGCAGGACCAGTCTACCTGATCTCCACTGCGCTTTGCTGCATTAAACAACCTACGTGATTTTTCCCTTACCCAGTTCTTTACCCAGTTCCGCATTCCACCATGGTAGCCTTGATTTTCCACAGTATCGACCGCATCATCCACTGCTGACTCTGTGATGAGTTTTTCGGGTGGTGAACCCAGCCTGTCACTGACTGCATCACAGAAACGGTCCCAATTTGTCCTCCGAACATTCCTGAAAGCTTTAACAGGTCGCGCAGAAAATACAACCTCGAAGAGTATCCAAGCGTGTTCTGATAAGGACGCCTGGTCAGACACTCTCCAGTTGCGAACGACGAAGTTCTCCGAACAGGTGACTAGGGTTAGGTCCAAGACCTCACTCCTGTTTACTGTTCTAAAAGTTAGCATATTGCCGCTATTGCCTCTAACAGATAATTAAAAAGAGACTCACCTCTCGGGTTTATATCCGTGCTACCGCAAACGATATGATGGGCGTTAGCTTCACACCCTAGTAAAAAATTGATGTTCCTCGCTTCAGCAGCCTCGATCACCAATCTCGTATCCTTGGAGGGGGCTGACGGCTCTTCATACGGCATGTATGCCGAGGCCATCCAGCATTTGTGGGCCCCCGCCTCTGGCCCTACAACCACAAGATCCTTAGAGCTCAAATTAGATTACATTAGTGCCTGAAGGTTTTTCCTAACAAGTATACATGTTCTTACCTTGTCTGACTCTTGACTGCAAGATAGTCTGAATCCTCTGAGGCCTAACCCCTGAACCTTGGTCCCGCGGACCCACGGCTCCTGGATAAGCGCCACAACTATGCCCTCCTTATTTAGGAGCAGCATTTGGTTGGCTGACGCAACCTTACTATGATGAAGGTTGATTTGCACCACCTTCATCCACAGTACTTACGTCCCCCTCCCCGCAGGTTTTATTCTTCCTAAAGAGCCTGAGAAACACTTCTCCCACAGCAAAATGGAGCTTCCCCTGCCTCTTCCCGAAGACGGGTGTCGTATCTACCTCCATCTACCCCCATCTCTGGGCTCATCTACCGCAACCATCTCCCAATCCCTAATCGGGACGTCAGGATTTTGTGCCTGTAGGACTTTTAGGCGATTGCTGCTGTCGATTTCGACGTTTGAGATCACCAAGCGACCTCTCGATCTCTCACGAATGTCGTGCAGTGGCACCAGCGCCACCTGGGCTCCTTCCCACGGCACCTCCAATTCCAAGATCGCTTTAAAAGCAAAGTCGTGTGTGGCCTGGTCAATGCACTCCAAGACCCTGATCCCGTGCTTCCACCAAGACTTATTGAAACTCGGTGCATTTAGCGAGGGGTTACTGAGCTGAGCACATACCGGATGACAGCGTTCGGTAAGGATCTCTCCACTGAATTCCATTGCTCCTCAGAATAGCGCCCGTACAGATTGCTCCTGTCAATCAACGCTAGCTTTAAGCTATCTGGTACCACCTCACTGAGCGGCCTCTTCTCTTTTCCAGACCCTTACTAGGACCTGGTCTCGATGCCTTACCTGAACACGGGGATGGTTTGCTGGAGCCTGGTTTCAGCCTCTTGGCAGTATTGTCCTCCTGCTCTGCATATCTCACCCTTTTCAGCAATTTACCCTTCCCAGTACCCTGAATACCGCCACCCACTTCAGTGGGGCCCGTACTGTTCGGTTTTGGACTAGGTTTTTGTTTTGCCTTGGTTGCCCCTGGGAGCCTTCTTAGCGGAGTCGCGTCGCTTGGGAGTTTCCTTCTTCTTCGGCCCCATCTGCTATGACCTGCTTGGCCCAGCTCAGACTATTACTCTCTTTCTCGGTTAGAGAATCGGGTACTTTGGCAGAGAGGAACTGAAGGATGCGTTTAGCGCTTTGAAAAGTACGCTTCCGCCGCAAACCCTACGTCACCCTCTTTTCCCTCCTTCCTTTAACCTCTTCTGCTGGCTTGGCACTGATCTCAGGCTCGGCAAGCAAGCGCTCCTCAGTATCCGTCGACATCGACTCATACTCCTGAGACTTCAGTTCCAGCTCTGAGAGCTCTTTCTCGATAACGCCAGTCTCCACTGAGGCTTTCACTCTCTTTTTCGGTGTCTTTAGGGGAACACCTCCCTTTTTTCGAACTATTTTTTTCCATCTAGTTAAAACGAGTTGCGAAGAAACTATGTCACCAGTGGCAGAGATTCGCATTACCACGAGAAGGCTACAATTAAAACTGGAGGTCGCCAGGTATCCGGAGTTCGCATACTAGCGACTAAGCTCCCCCTTGGCCACGCAGCCCTTGCCGTATGCTGTTCCACCTTGGCTTGGGTTTGGATCAGGGTTTAGCCCCCTAATCCTAAATCCGGAAAAATGTAGATTTCTACAGACAGAAGTAACGTATTTGGTACATCTAATAACAAAAGAAGGTATTAGCACAGACCCTAAAAAATTTTACACTGTATTGAATTATCCCATCCCAAAAAATGCGGATGACGCAAGAAGATTTATTGCATTCTGTAACTACTACAGAAGATTCATTCCAAACTTCGCTGAAATAGCAAGACCAATAAATTCTCTATAAAAAAAACACCATTTTCGATTGGACAGATGAATGTCAAAAAGCATTTTGATATTAAAAGTCAAAACTGACAAATTCACCAATATTACAATACCCAAATTTTGACGGAAATTTTATATTAACAACAGATGGTTCACAATTTGCTCTTGGAGCAGTATTATCACAATAGGATCTGATTTACCCATTTCATATGCTAGCAGAACGCTAACAAAGCATGAACTTAATAAACCAATTATTGAGAAAGAATTATTAGCCATTCTTTGGGCAATAAATTTCTTTACACCTTATTTATATTGTAGAAAATTTATCGTGGTAACAGACCATAGACCTTTAGTAAGTCTCTTTACTCATAGAAATCCATCTTCCAAATTTATAAAAATAAGATTAGATCTAGCCGACTACGTCTTCGAAATTAATTATAAACAAGGCAAAATGAATGCGAATGCCGATGCTTTATCAAGAATAAAAATCAATTCTGATATATTAAGAGCAATGATTTCCACAGCAAGCATAAAACTAACTTCAAGAGCAATGTCCAACAACATAGAAAAAATTAACAAGAAGAAACCCCAGGATAGCAGCCCAACTAACATAGAGACTGATCACCTTTATGCATGGGAATGCACTTCCAATAATGAAGTAAGGAGGATACCAAAGTTAAAATTTGAGGTCAACAAGAATAAAGCGCTACAAAAATAAATGAATAGTTTGCCAAATATAATAATAAATAATAAGGGAGTCATAATCGAATTCAGCAATAATCCATATCACGACTTAGGTTTGATCTTGGAGACACTTATTTCGAAAATGAAGAAAATGAAAACAGAGTCACTATCTTTAGCGAAATATGACATCATATTTCATTATATAAATGTCGACGAAATTAAAAAGTTATTTAACAAGCTGCAGCAAAATAAGAAACAAAATTTAAATGAGAATAATTGGCAAACAAAATTAAAAATTATAATATATAAAACTCCCATACAAATAAAAGATATTAAAATGAAGAATAATATAATCAATGAATTCCACAACTCTCCACATGGTGGACACTCAAGTGTCAAAAGAACGATAAATAAGATAAAACAAAGATACATGTGGAAAAATATAAACAAGATGGTTAAAGACTATATAAACAGATGTGAATTGTGTGCAAAGAATAAAATCCTAAAACACACTAGAGAAAAATTAGTGATAACGGATACCCCAAAAAGGAGTTTCGAAGTAATCTCTGTAGATAATGTTGGTCCACTAAAAATGTCAAAAGAGTTTCGATACATACTAACCATACAGTGTGAACTGACCAAGTATATTGAAGCTATACCATTGGAGAACAAGGAGGCAATTACAATTGCCAGAGCATTAGTTGAAAAATTCATATTAACATATGGTATCTTCAATACGAAAAAAACAGAATTGGGAACGGAATTCATAAATGAAATATTCACCAACATATGCAAATACTTGAAGATAGAGCACAGAACATCTACACCATATCATCACCAAACATTAGGTTCAATTGAGAGAAACCACAGAGTCCTAAGTGAATATCTTCTATCATTCACACAGGAATACAATTGGGATGAATGGATACCGTACTATACCTTTTGTTATAATACGACACCACATTGTGATACTGGTTACACTCCATACGAACTAGTCTTTGGAAAACTCGCTAGCCTGGCGAACGATGTAGATTTCAATGATAATACGCCTATATACAATTATGAAGATTACGCAAAAGAATTAAATTTAGGTTAACACAAGCACACAATAGAGCTAGAATATTATTAGACTTAGCAAAAACAAAACGGAAAGAGAAATTAGATAAAGTAATAAACCCAATTGAAATAAAAGTAAAAGATTTTGTACTTCTAAAAAGAGAAGATAAACGAAAATGTGAAAGCCCTTATAAAGGCCCATATGAAATAAAAGAAATAGAAGGAGTAAATATCTACTTAGATATTGACAATAAAAGAAAGAAAATACATAAGAATAGTCTAAAAAAGTTAACTCGTAACCAATAAAAACATAAAAATTTAAATAGCATACTATTACATTAGAACATAGAGGACTTAAGTATAACCAATAAAAATACATAAAATTTAAATAGCATACCATTTCATTAGAATATAGAAATCTAATATCATTAGAATACTATGAACTATGATATCGACATCTGACATTTATTATAATATGTGTTATAGTATATAAAAACATAATGTACATATCATTTAAACAACTTTAATAATTATAAGGAAACATTACAACTCTTTAAAAATGTGAAATAATTGATTAATTAAAGATAGTGTTGTCATCTGTATCAAAATCATGTATATACATATTAAGTCATTTATATGCAAATTGCCTATTACACTCATATAAGCAAATAAAAAAAATGTTTTTCACTATAAAATTGGTTTTTTTCTCTTTTAACGGTAAGGATGTAGAGCATACCTACATACCACAATAATAAAGGCATATGCACGTAATTCAACAACAAATAATAATAAAAAATAAAAATAAACGAAACAAACATAACAATCAAAAGTAAATAACAAAAAAAAAAAGAAATATGATCGGAATAGCCATGCGCCATTCTACGATCCATTCCTGAATTTACGCTAAGTAAAAGAAAGTTGTAAAAATGCAATATGATCACCACTGGCCACCGTTGCACCGTGATAATGCATACAATGCATTACTCAGTGAACTTAAAAAGTAATTGCTCAATGACGCAATCGATAACTGTGTCATATTTACTAAGCATTTGTTCAATACGAAAAAGATTGCAAAGTAAGCATCTAAGCAATACTATGCTTGCTCATGTAGGGGTTAATGTATATGCATTTATCTATAATATATATTTTTGATCGATATTGCAAATATGAGCAAGGTAAGCAATTTTGTAATACCCTTTGTAATATAGAATAGTTCTCATGAGAAACAATATTTTGTATTAAGGTTTTAGCGATGTAAGCAATTTTCAAAAGTATAAATTAAGTGCGATATGAAATAAAAATTCAGAGTTTTACCTGCAACTCTCGGTGTATTATTCAATTGCCAGATATTGAGCTCTTTAGCTCTAACATGGCTGATATCAAAGGTAATGAGCTCTTCAGCTCTCATTGAAGATCTTCCTATTCAAACACCAGCTATTGAGCTCTTTAGCTCTAACTTGGTGGACTTTTAAGAGATTGAGCTCTTTAGCTCTAATATTAAAAGTCATTTAATTCCCCTTTTGATTAACAGATCGAACTGAAGAAGGCAATCAAAATCTAATAAAGGAAGCAACGCATTTACACATTTGATTCATAGCTCCTCTATCCGCTTGCGAAATCATAATTATAACAATAAATAGTGAAATATGGGATCGAAGTTAATTGGGATCAAAACTACATGATAAGAAATTGGAAATAATATTTTGTGCAGACCACATGTGTCTGTGCTGTGGTAAAAACTGTGAGAAAATAGACTAAACATTCGGAGCCTTTGCATATCACATGTAATCCTTAAAAATTACATTAAATTTGTTCAATTAAATGCAGAGCCGATAAATCGCACCCATTTACTAAGCCCACTGAGTTATAACAATGGAGTGAGCGTATTGCCATTTTCCTGTAGGAAAGAATGGCACAAGTTTTATAGTTTTCTCTTTCGCCCTATCGCAGAGTTGGAGCTACCAACATAAAGTATTTCTTACTAACCGTTTTCCTATGCCATTTGATGTTTTTATGTTGGCTGCAGATGCATTCACTGCAGAAAGAATAAGGTAAAGATAGTGTTTACCATTCTTCGTCTCTCTTGCCCATGCGCAGGATTCAGTTAAGAATAACTTTTGAAAATTGGTTGAGTTTTACATGTTTTTTATGTAGTAAACAGTTTAAAGGGTGCTCTAATGGTGATATTCAGAAACACTATATTTGTGCCACATGAAATAGAAAATCGCTCAGTCCATTGTTATAAGTCAGTGACTAAGACTGATTAAACTCTCAACTTTACTAAGAATGACTTAAATAGACAATGCAATATCGACCATAAACCCATCTACTGTAACAGTATAGGAAAGATCAAATTTTACAATAATTTCATGCTCAATGTATACACAACATTCAGATTTGTTAAACTATAAAGTACGAAGAATTTAGTAATATTGAAGGCAGAAACCTCCTTTAGAGCTAGAAGATAATTCTAATCAAATTCTCCGACAAATCTCTCTAACTTATTCTCAATAGAATGTGGCTTCGAAACTAATTTAATATTTTTCAAGAAAAATTAAGCTTTAGTACGGAGCGAATCTACTGCGGATTAAATCTCATATCTCATTTCATTTAATCGCAATAATATAAATATCAATACTCAATAAATTTCCACGATTATTGTCTACGCCCTGGGAAAATTACGAAGTCAGATCGTTTCGATATGCCATTTAAGGAAATCCTTTGTTTCATATGTTCAGTCGTCCTGAAAATTATATTGCTCCCACTGTCATATTTATCGTATGCATTTTCAGTTCTAAGACTGAACTAAATAATGGACTTTACATTCAGCAATTTGGAATAATGCTCATCCATTGCCTTCTATTTAATGAAAATTTCATGAGCAAGTGGTCTATCTCATAAACGCTTCCGGGCCTTTTCTATGGAGTGCTCGATATCATGTTACTGTCATCCTTAGAGAAAGGGTTGAACTAAGTGTAATAGTTTAAGTGTTCGAAATATTCAATTTAAGTGTATATATGTGAAAGAAATGGAATTTGGATTACCAATTACGAATATCATTCAGATCTGTTATTCTCGTAAATCACTTCCATTGCAATGAGAGCAGACACATACCTCATATCGCCACGAAAACGAAAAATGCTGTCAGAATTAAAACTTTGGTTGAACGTTGGGGAGACGTATAATTTCGTAGAAATAATCCGAGGTGTGCACAGTTTATCCAGTTTATTCATTTTACGAAGAATAACAAATCTCATTACCGCACTAAATAACCTGAAAGCATCAAATACCTAAATTTTCAGATTCTTCAGTGGGGCAATTAGTACGTTCGGATCTATTCGAATAGAAGTGGCAATCAATTCAAGATAGGGAAAAAATTAATCTCTTTTTATTCGTCTCTAAATTGTTTTCTGTCTTATCCGTCGTAAATGGAAAAATTGTGTAAATGAACAGAGAAAAAAGGTAACAATGATATCAAATTACCAGTGGGCCTTAGGGAGTCGAGCACACCAAGAATTAAAAATAATCTGCGCGGAATAAAAAATCCATTAAATAATCTCAATGCTGTCGACAGTTTCCTAGTCAGATTGTGATAAATTTATTCAGTGAATTTCAAAAATATTTGACAAATTACTTTTTAATTATGAAAAAATTCCCTTTTCAAGCTGCCGCCACCCTCTGCTTTCATAGAGAGTTTAAATAGTCGTCTACTATAGGCAATCAAAGAGTAATAATCAATATCTACTATCAGAGTCAATTTCCTGGTCAAATAATAATGTTTTCCGTTGTGATCGTGTTGGTCGTATTGGGGGTGTTGCCATTTATGTGCATAACTCATTAAATTCAATAATCATTAATTGTTCTGCTCCAGGTAACTAGATAAATTTCTTTTCGTTCAGGTAGACTCAGGTTTTGATAGATGTGTTTTAGTAAGTGCATATTGCCCGCCTGGTAGTTTCAATGCTGAGACATGCATGCAATTCAAAGATTCTATATTACCAAACATCTTAAGACATAGATACGTTATGTTTTGTGACAATATGAATGTAAATGTTTTTACCTCCAACTCTATGACAGATAATTATATGTATAAATACAGAACATTGAATCTGGAGGTGGTTAATGAGCTACCAACCTATTTTAATTCAACTTGTCCATCTCAATTTGACTACATTGCTACTGTAGACACTGAGAAAACTCTATATCACAACCAAATCGGCCCACCATGTGATTTTGACCATGACTTTCTATTTTTAACTTACTCTTTGAAGTGTAAACCAACTCCTGAATATGCTTCCATTGTGTATCGTGGTTATAAAAATATAAATAACGATCGCCTTTTAGCGGAGTGTCACAAATTGTATTGGAGCACCGTCTATGAAACTAACTCTTTATATGATAAAGTAGGCATCCTTTCACATACTTTGACCGAATTGTTTAATAGACAAGTACCTTTGCGAACGCACGGATTTCAGCCGCAGAATTGCCCATGGGTTAGAGATGAAATATGGAACATTTCGGACAGAGATTTCCTATATGATAAATATAAACTTATCCGTTCAGCTGATGCGAAAAATGGAAATATATTCGTGACTTAGGAGTTCATGGGTGAGAGGTACCACCTGGAAATCAAGACCCAAATCAATTAAATCATTTTTTTTTTGCGACAGGTGTCTCGGGCTCGTCTCTTTGCCTTGAAGGTTTTTCAGCTGATGGTTTTGCTGTTCATTGCGTTGATGAAGTTGAGGTTATGCTGACTCTATCTACTATTAAATCAGATGCAGCAGGACCCTATGGACTGCAACTAAAATTTATAAAACTTATTGAGCATACAATTGTGACAATTCTTACGCACATCTTCAACCATTGTATCACTACATCTCAATTCCCCAATCAATAGAAACTAGCAGTGGTGGTGTCTATTCCAAAGAAGTCCACTGCATGTATTCCAAGTGACTTCCGTCCAATTAGTCTTCTATGCTACTTGCCTAAAGTATTTGAAAAAATGGTATACCAGCAAATCATGAACTACACAAAGTGAAATTGTTTACTGTCAACCAGGCAATCTGGGTTTCTGTGATAAGGACACAGCTGTAAAACCGCTATGCTGAATGTGACATCAGATATTTACATAGCCATTGAAGAAAATTATGTGACTATTCTTGCGCTACTGGGGTTTAGTAAAGCGTTCGACTCCAGAGATCACTCGAAATTGCTATCTTAATTGGGTAATAAATTCTTCTTCTCTTCATCGGCAATAATCTTCATTAAAAGTTTTCTAAGTGGGCGTAGCCAATTTGTAAAAACAAATTATGTTACCTCGAGAAGTATATCTCTCTGAATCCGTGCCCCAGGGATTCATACTTGGCCCCCTGCTTTTTAGTCTATATATCAAAGATCTCTCAGATGTTATTGTAGATGCCTCTGTTCATCTGAATGCTGATGATATGCAAATATACCTTAGTAGACCAATTGGCTTAGTGGAAGATTGCATAAGTCGGATAAATGAGGATCTCAAACGTGTATAAGACTGGTCTGAGCAAAATAACTTAGCTCTTAACCATAATAAATCGAACAGTATGGCGGTCTATAAACGCGATATTGATGAGAATTCTTTACCACTGATTTGACAATAAACTAGTATATGTAAATTCTGTGATGTGTTTAGGGTTTCACCTCGCCTCAAAATTTTCATGTTGTGATCTTGTCGGTGTTACACTAAGGAAAATATATGGATGCCTGCGGTAGCTTTAGTTGAACTCCGATTGCCTAATGCATCATTTAAGAATAAGAGTAGCTAAATCCCTTTTGTTACCCTATTTCACATATGGCTGTACGATATTGTCAGTTCGCGATTCAGTCTGTCGTAGGGAACTCAACAATATAACCCGATTTGTATTCAACTTGCCGCGATATAGTCACATCACTCCTCCTTGCTTGGTTGTCCGATAGAAACTTATCTAATAAAATATAGACTGAAATTCCTTCATAGATTTATATACAGCGAGAAGCCCTCATACCTATTTGAGAGATTGAGTTTCCTACGGTCATCCCGGCACATGAACCTTTCGATCTCCGTTGTAAATCACGCTATAGTGAGCACTCTTACTTCGTCCAGGGCATTCATTTGTCCGATTTGACAAAGTTGCTGCTTACATATTTTATTTTTGTTTGACTATCAGAACCAGCTTAACACAAGCTCGCTGCATGGATTAGTTTAATAAAAAAACGGCCAACAATACATGCGTTTCATCGTCGGTGTTTGTACTGGCCGTAGCTAGAGATAAATGAAGAGTATGGTGAAAATTATGCCACTGGTATAAAGCTAGGGGTCTTTTTCGTTTATTCACTATACTAAATGTTTCCAGTTCAATAAATACTATAACTTGAGAACTACAATACATATATATATATTTATACAAAAAGCTGAAATCAATATTTAATAAATGATTAGAAAACAAATTTGATTTATAAAAATGTTGCAATTGACTTGCACTCACCTGATAAATATATAGCAGCTGATTTACTTGACTTTGATTTTATTCCAGTCGATACCCAAAATAAAATATTTGTATTAGTAGTTGTCTTAATATAGTCGATACCCGCAATAAGACACTTTATTACAGTCGCTACCCGCAATAAAGTGGTTTTTTAGTAAATTTCTGATTACAGTCGAGAGCCGCAATAAAGTTTTTTGTTAGTAATTGTCTTACTACAGTCGATACCCACAGTAAGACTCTTTATTACAGTCCATACCCGCAATAAAGTGGTTTTATTAGTTTTATTAGTTGTTGTTTTATCACAGTCGATACCCGCAATAAAACTCTTTATTACAGTCGAGACCCGCAATAAAGTGTTTTGTGTTTGTAATTATCTTACTACAGTCGATACCCACAATAAGACTCTTTATTACAGTCGATACCCGCAGTAAAGGGGATTGTTAGTAATTGTCTTATTACAGTCGATACCCGCAATAAGACTCTTTATTACAGTCGAGACCCGCAATAAAGTGTTTTCTGTTAGTAATTGTTTTATTACAGTCGATACCCACAGCAAGACTCTTTATTACAGTTGAGACCCGCAATAAAGTGTTTTGTGTTAGTAATTGTCTTACTACAGTCTATACCCACAGTAAGACTCTTTATTAGAGTCGATACCCGCAATACGACTCTTTATTACAGTCGATACCCGCAATAAAGTTTATGTGTTAGTAATTTATTCTTATTGCAATCGATACCCACAATAAGAAATTTAGTTTAATTGGTATCCAAAAATAAACCCTTAATCCAGTCGGTACCCAGACTAAAACTCTTTATTCTAGCAGTCAATTAAATAAAGCAGTTATATGTTAAAAAAATGAAAATAACACTAGGAAAAATAAATCGCCAAGTTAATCACTGCACTGCCAAATCACAAAGGAGATCGAATCGAGTCAAACTGCTGTTTATATGGTCATGGATTGCGCACGGCACAAATGAACGGCATACAAAGCCGCATGACAACAATAATTGGCATAGCAGCTGCACTTTGAAATGCAACCGTATATATAAAAAAAAAGAGAAGAAAAAAAATTTTTGTAAATTAATTCTATCCAATCTGAAATTTGTTGCATATTCAAAATAAAATTGTTGTTTTTTTTATTAAAAAAAAAAAATAGATGTTCATGTCGAGTTACCAAGTGCAGATGCGCAGTATACTCCCGTGTACCGTTGTGTCGAGCTGGCTCACTTTTCTGCCGCGTTGATAATTTAAAATTCTTATAGATTTTCTGGTTAGGTTAACAAAAATATCATCATGTGAGACTGTCGTGTAGTGCCCTTGTGCAGTTAGTTGGCTTCTTTTACTGCGAAATTGTTATAATTTCTACGTGATACTCAACCTTTATTTTGTTTTAGTTTTTCAGTATATACGTGTGTTGGTATGCAAGTTTGCTGATTGAAATGATATAAGAATACTTGTGAATTCTGAACAGTGTTATTATTAGTATGTTAAACTCAACATACACCAAACACCGGATGAAATTACTTGCCTTGCACAAAAAACATTAGATATTATATAGACGTTTTTTCAATGTTCAGTCATATTAGTAACAGTAATACACATGCGATTAA
The DNA here is from genome assembly GCA_963930735.1 of Dioctria linearis. Lineage (NCBI taxonomy): Eukaryota > Metazoa > Arthropoda > Insecta > Diptera > Asilidae > Dioctria > Dioctria linearis. The sequence goes on along the minus strand of OZ005740.1, from coordinate 73,687,457 downwards.
CAGGATCATACGTGTTAAACTTACACCTTGAGGAGTTAACATGCAACAGAAGCAGCCTTTTCACATTGTGCATACTGTTACGGAAAGAGATTTTGTTAAATAATAAAGGATAATCAGTATTCCCGAGATGGAATGGCGGAATAAGACTTGATATGTTCTGTTATCTAAATAAGACTCTGTCCATTTTAGAAATGTTGGGGAAACCCCATACTTTTCCATTTTAAAGAGTATCACGGAGTGAGATGACTTGTCGAGAGCTTTACTAAAGTCTGTATAAATAGAATCTGTCAGATATCATTTTGCCTACCTGTAAATGGTATCCGAGACAAATTCCAACAAGTTAGTGGTTGTAGACCTGCCCGAAATAATCCCATGTTGGTTTGATGATAGCAAATTCTTACAGAAAGTTGATAGCTTACAGTAGATGATAAATTCCAATAATTTAGGTATGTAAGATAATTTTGCAATAGGCCTATATTTGGAAATATCATTTTGACTACCTGTTTTGTGGATAGGTACGATGAAAGAATTTTTCCACAGCTGCGAAAAACAATCACTATCGAGCGACATTTGGAAAATAATTATCAGCGGTGCTGCCAGGAAGCTGCAACATGATTTAAAAAAGGCTGGCGGAATCCCATCAGGTCCATTGTCAAAAAAAGAAGCAAACATATCACAAATTTCAGACGAATCATCACTAGCAGAACCCTTTTACCTCATGGTATTTGGGGTAGTTGTCCGTTCTTTTCTTCATATTAATAAGATTAAAAAAGATGTGTGGGTCATTAAATAATTACGTACGCATACTTTGAACATACTCATCATAAAATGAAGTGGAAAGTTCTCTGAACTCATTATATGATGTGAGGACTTATAATGTCCTTATCCCTAATATAACTTTACCACAATTTATCCTTTCTATTTTTAAGAATCCTCAATTCTTTATTGAACCATGGCGGAGATATTTTATAGAGCCGCTGGCGCTCGCGGTGAACGTGAGAGGAAATCAAGTGGGAAGGAATTATGTAACATTTAGAAACGTCTTCGTCTAAATTATTGCTAGACCGTAATGTGTTCAGGTCAATAGATGTAAGTCTACTGTAAAGTTCTGAAAGTTAGCCTTTCTAAAATTGAAAAAGTATTGTGTTTCGTCACAATCTGTTAAGTTTTCGGTTTTGGGTAGACATTCTCACTGGGCTAGGTTCAACTATTAAGTTACCCGCGCCACTGCAAAATACCAGGTCCAACTGCCTACCCATGTCATTCTTACCACTACTGATTTGGCTGAGACGGCAAGATGAAATAGTGTCAAGGAAAAGTGATTCCCTTGTTTTCAAGATATTAATTGGGGGATAGTCTTAGTCAACTTCATTTAGTACCCATTGAATGTTGGGTAAGTTAAAATCACCAATTAGTGGTAATTCGTCAAGAGGATCCATCTTACCATGTTGAAATGAGTAGGTCGTAAATATTTTGACCTTTGTCATCAACAATACTTATGGAGTCTGGAGAAATATAGCAACAAATAATATATAAGTCTGATTGTAATAGAGATAACTTAAGAGCAATAAGTTCGACGTTAAGAGTATTTGAGAAACTGGAAAGCTCAACGTGGCTGCAATTAAACTGGTTTTTACAGGCGAGGGAGTACGCCGCCATCCCGACCAACATGTCTATGTCTATCTATGTCTATCTCTTCTAAAAACTTGATACGAATTGTCAAAGGTTACAGCATCGCGAAAGCCGTGATACGGCCTAGTTTCAGTGAAACAAACTATATCGAAGCAAGTAGCAACAGAGGCTTTGGAGACTTTTGCAGTTTTTGTACCAATCCCCTTATGTTTTGATAGTAAAGAGAGAGCGATTTGGGGTTTTTTTGGAATATCGCTGCTTATTTTACATGCATTCCTAGGTTGGCGCCCGAAAGGTATAAACATGACGTTATGATAAATTTTGTTTATCTAATTAATGTTCAATTTTTTTTTTATTTTTAGACAAAAAAATTTAGAGAATTCTGGTGCAGAGTTGGAGTGAACTTTTGTAATGGGTGTGTTTCGTTTTCAGTGTCAGTCTCAGAACGTAAAATGATCCATTTGTTTATAGTATTTGCTTATAATTTTCTGTTTGTTTCTTTTTAGGTTTTGATACCTAATGAAGCTGCGATATCGTGCGAAATTTTGTCTATTTTCATCGTGGGAAAATCTGTTTTAATGTGAGTTTATTTTTAGCTTATAAGTTTTTCTGTTAAATTTATATGTTTTGTTCAGTGACGGAAAAGGTACTTTGCATCTTCCATCTGTCTCCAGCAGTTCATGCTCAAATATGCGGACTGTATATAATAGCAAACAATCTGTGTCCATCTGATCCGGTACAGAACAGCAAACCGAACCGCTGCACAGCTATAGATCAGGTACATAGGTACTTAAAAAAATAATACAAGCTTCCGATTTCCGACCAACCACGAAAGCCCTAAAATTTATGTTATAACTAATATATTAATTTGTATAATGAAAGGCTGTTGTAAGTTGTAACTTTGACGCAAAGCTTTCAATATGGCCTTCGTTTGTGTTTCACATGATCTGATGTAGTTTTTATTCATTCAACTTTAATAGGTGCCATTTTAAATAAAGTTTTAAATACACAGGATGTTTAAAAATGTCTGTCCTATAGTCGAGGATTTTATGGATGGGATAGTGATACCAGGTATCGGCAGTAAAACTTCTGGAACTTTGAATGTTAAGAATGGCACCTCAGAATATTACCCTTTTCACAACTGGTCTTGATATACCCAATTACAGCCAACTGATTTTAAAGTAAGCCTCTTTGGTGAGTTTATGCTGGTTAAAATTTTGCAAACTGTATATTTTGTATAAAAGAATAATAAATCGAATTCTTTTTGTAAGAAATGTTTTACTAACTAGGTAATTAACATATATAATGGCACCGAATGCCAACCGAACAATCGCCTGTATTCAACTCTTCACACGCGAAATAGCTCTTGAAAGATTACGTTCATGAAGTTTAACTGTTTTCTACATGACTTTCCGAACATTGGTGTTTACATAATCTCTAAGATGTATGGAAACTTGATTAGGTTTTCTATCTCAGCATCCTGTAACCTCCCTTCAAACACATAATATTGGTCAAAGCTATAATGCCGACCAAATGATTCCTACGCATGTCAGATTATTTGGAATACCTTACTGCTTGTCTTGCTTAATTCGGCTGTTGGCTATTTTTATGTTGTACAACCGTATTACGGTAAAACCGTAATATTTACAATAAAAAAGGTATTACACGGATAACGTTTAGAGATAATATTAAGATCTTTTCGAGAAAAACGTCATTAACTCAACTTTTTTCTTGAGATTTATCCCAACACATCCTGACAAAATACGTGAAATAATTTCAAGAAGGCAGAAAGCACTTATCTCAGCGTTTCGAATGATGTTAGCTCCCTACACCATAATTAAATTTCAGAAGCAAAGAAATGAAATATGTGGGTCGAGTTAGGATATTAATTCCCCAAGGGGAATGGGCTTAAGGGCTTACCTAGTGCTTTGACTGAGAAATGAGGTGGTTTTACGTTTGTGTTAATTTGTATTTATTTTTCATTTTAATTAAAATTGTTAAAGTACCCAACTTCTGTCACTTCTTCGTGCTATTGTCTTGGAAAATCCAGTAAAAATACTTTTGCGTGGAATTTTTCTATTTTGAATATTTATGAACAGGACAATTCATTTCGCTGTAGGTATATGTCATTTTCGTTAACTTGTAAAATGCTAAGAAGCTCTCGGAGAGCTCTCAATACACAATTCCATGAAAATCTTAAAAGTTAGTACGCAAAAAATTATTCTTCTAAAATTTTAAATTTATTTCTGTGGGTTTGTGTTTGTTTTTTTTTTACAAGCTAGGATTATAAAAATATTTTCTTGCTGATCACGAGGATACTCAATAATGCTGCATTTTTATACCTCAGATAAAATCATAGAGTGTAATAAGCTTATAGGAATTATAGTGAAATAGAAAAGAATGAATTATGTTAAAAACACAGTTATAAAAAATTTAGATTTTTCCGTACCAATCGCCTGCCTTTACGGCTGTCCTTCCATCTCGAACTGGTCGAAAGTAATAACCTAGCTGCGAAAAAGTAGCACTAATCTGGTTTTGGTGTAAGATAGTACCTACGTTTATTATATAATTTTCGTATTATATTCTTTGGCATCTGTTTTCGGTCCAATTAATTCCAAAAGTTAAAGGTCTTAGATGAGACGGGAGTTTCAATCGATCGTAAAACTTTTCGGTATTTTGACTACGATGCGCAGTCAATAATTTGATTTTTAAGATCAGAGTGCATTGCATAATATCATGTGAATGCTATATTCAAATTTCCGTTGGATGTTGAAAAAAGATTCATACCCAATTGCAGCGGAAAATTAGTCGTCTGGGAAGATGTACATAAGCACGTCCTGGGCCAAATGCCTTAAAAAATTACCCAGCATCTCTCTCTCAAACTCTGCTCATGGCTTGAAAATATAAAAGGAAAGCGCCAGACGAACTAAATTTTCGGAAAATACCCTTAAAATATCAGTTAATGATATTGTTAGAAAATTTCCTTGCTTTGCTAGTCCAAAAAGGGAGATTTAATAAACAACAATATTGCAAAACTTTGGCTAGGGCAATGTTACGACAAAAAGTGTTGATAACAGGTAAATTCGGAATGTACGTCAGCAAAAAAGTGTCATGTGCGAAGAGATTCGCTGGGCTTGTTAAGCCCTAGAGAACTTCCGCTTGGATGCTGTTCTATTTAGAAATTGCATCTTTCGTCAAAAAGAAGATGAACTGAAGATGTGTGTATAGGGTTGGGCCCTTTTCAAAAGTAAGACACCAAAATTGCTAGTATGATGCCATACGTTTAATGATGATGGTACTAAGCAATTTATAAATTTTATTATTGAGCAACTCCGTTATAATATTAAAAGAGGCTCAATTACATTCATTGAAACGACTTTAGAAAATTTGGACTATCCAGAAATGCCTCGTTTCTCTCGATCCCGTTGTTTGAGATGAATTAAGACCAAGACAGCAAATTCAATCCTACAAAACAAACTAGCAGAACCATGGATATCTATGGAAAAATTGAACTAGAATCAGAACAGAAAAGAGATTTTGGATATTTTAATAAGTAATATCCGAAATAGATTACCAGTGAAGAAAAACACAAAGCGTAGAGTTTTCGAAGAGATAATGCGTAGATCTCTTGTAACCTATGATTATTCCGATCTGTTAACAGAAACTTTAGAGAAACTGGGCATAGAAAAAATCAAGGTCAATATATTATCTAGACGAGAAAAGCTTCTACTAAGATCCATCTAAAACCAAACTTGTTCTTAAAAAGGCAAGGTATCGTCATTAATTTTAAGTAAGGATAGAGATTACTCTATAGGATTTTTTACCGGGTTAAACTTATATTTGTTCAAGAAGGAACTTTTTTGGATTCTCCGGTATATATCAAAAGTTAAAAAAAAATTTTAGTTTGTTATTTCATCACACAACTCATAATATTTTGGGTGATAAATGTCAAGTCTTGGTTTGACTCATTAACAGAGAAAAGATCAATTTGATCTGTTTCAAGCGTCTGCAGCAGGCAGAAAACCAGCTTCGATTCGTTTCGAATGAATCCTGTTTTTTTTTTACTTTTTTTAATACAATGTTTTTTTTTTATTTTTCTCTATTTTTTTCATTTTTTCATTTTTTTCTTTGTTCTATTTTTTCATTTGTTTTTCAAGTCACTCAATTTCGCTATTTGAGACCTGTTGATGAGTCAAACCAACACTTGAAAGTTGTGACTCAAAATATAATGAGTTGTGTGATGAAGTAACAAATTAGAAACATTTAGCTTTTGCTATATACCGGAGAATCCAAAAAAGTTCCTTCTTGAAGAAATAATATTTTTAAGGGTACGTAAATACTTACATATATAAATCCCATATAGCAAGTGAAACCAAATCTCCTCCAAACATATTTCATGCAGGGTGGATGGCTGGCCATATTCTCATAAATTTCATCAAAAACAACTTTTTGAAAAGCATTCTAATAATAATAGTAATATATATAATATTTTCCGGGGAATTACACTGTAAGATTGATAATTTTTTATATTAATAGCTATTGCACAGACGGCCAAATAAAAATTATCATCATTATCATAGGCAACCCAACAACAAGACATCGGAATATTCCAAATGAATTTGTCCGCTTAGAGTTACTATAGGCTGCTCGTTACAAGAACTAATTGCCTGAACAATATAAGAATCCTAAAACTTATATTTGGAATCTAGGTATATAGAACTTACGCCATCTAGCAGACTTAAGATCTCAAATAAAGTTAGCCAGATATAGAGTCGTGGATATATTTAAAAAAAATTGTACATAAGAAATTACACATCCCGCTTCAGATATATTTCCAACGGGCACAGAAGCACAGTAAACCTGCGCAACTTTTGGCCCACCCTGCATAATTCGTCGCCTGAATACTGTTTTACCCCATATGCAAAAATGCAGTTTTGAGACAAATGCAGTTGAAGTTGAGACCTTTATTAATTTGCATAAAAGCTCTGTTGTTTTCCATCTGTTTATTTCTTGAATTACTTTTGTTTCAATAGAAGAAAATTTCCGTTTAAATTTCATTCACTTGAAATTAGATTTCCAAACATTACATTGCTTGTATGATATAGGGCAAAACAATTTACTAATAAAGTTAAAAGAAATATTTTATTACTTCAATATCGTTATGTAGCCTTGAATATTTTCTAGTCTTTCTAAACAAAAATACATTTCTTCATTCGCAATGAATACATTTTTATGATTTTTTTACCGGGTAAAATTTTATATTTGTTCAAGTAGGCCTTTTTGTTATTCTCTGGTACAAACGAAATACCAAACAAAAACCGATTTTTTTATTTACTCTACACGCAACAATCATTTGATTTATGGCGGTAAAGATTCAAGTTTTCAAGAAATAAGAAAATAATGAAAATAGGAGAATGTAAGCAAAATTTTGCACTCTCCTATTTTCATTTTGTATTTCGAGTCGCTCAATTTTGTTGCTTGGCGCCTGTTGATGAATAGAAAAAAAATTGAAATTTTGCCACTCTAAATAAAATAATTGTGTGATAAAAGATAGAAAAAAAATTCCTTTTTTGCTTTTCGTTTGTACCGGAGAATTCCAAAAAGGCCTCGCTGAACAAATATTACTTCATTCAGTAAACTTATTAAAAAAATAAAAATAAAAAAAAAAACCCGCACAAGTGCGAGTCGGACTCGCACACGAAGGGCTCCGCACAAAATTGAACATTATGTATATGCCAAAAACACATTTCTTGTATGAGGCCGGTTTTACTTTTTATGTATTTTTATTATTTGTTGTTATAGGCGCAATAGAAATACACACTGCGAAAATTAAAACTGGCTACCAATAACGGTTCATGAGATACAGCCCGGTGACGGACGGACATCGGAGGCTTAGTAGTATATGGTTCGCATTTTTACCCTTTGGGTAAAGATAACGGAAACAAAATAAAATACGCAATAATAGTCCTCATTTGTGAATTAAAACTGTTTGATAATAATTTCTTTTTGCATCTGGAAGATAAAATAAAAGAGATTTTATATATTTTGCCTTATCTTTAAATCCAGCTTAGTTGATTTCAATCGGTACATTGTTTTGAAACAAGGAGGATCGCTGGTAAGAGTAAATTAGAAAAAGGTGTGCACTTATAACTGCAAGCCATTAAATGCAAAATTCTTATGCAGTGAAAATGGAAGTCAGCTCTTTCCACCCATATGGAAAATCCGAATATGTTTCAAAGAGGCTTAGCTAAAAGGTGGAAAATTCCGAAGACATCAATTGAAAATGTTCTCAGTAAACTTCGAGAATCTTATAGTGTCCAGAGAAAGTCCGGGACAGGAAAGAAATCAGGTTCGATGGACCAGCAAAAATTTACCAAAGAAGTGCTAGACAACTTTAAACGAAATGCCAACATGCCGTTGAGAGACATGGCTGATAAGGCTGGAAAATCGTATGCAATGGTCCATCGAATTAAAAGAAGAGTAGGCCTATGAAGTCTATATATTCAGGAAACACCGAACAAAACACCAGAAAAGAACCAAGTTGAAAAATCCAGGAACCGAATTTTGTATGAAAATTTTCGAATTTCGACTTAGATGAAAACGAACTTCAACTAGTGTCTTCAGAAGCACTTTCTTTTATTCTTTTGATAGCATTATGGATCACCTTTGTTTAGGCCAGATTTAGTAACCAGCCACTAAGGTAGAAAAGAGGGAGATTTCTTCGATGCCGAATGCATACCCGTAGTACCCAAGGAAGTGAATCCTCCAAATTGTCCAAAACTAGATCAACCGACAAATATTGATCTAATATTGACAGAAAATTTAAAATTAAAACACTCCGCTAACCGAGACATTTTTAAGAGACAGTATAGCATTCCCAGATTTATTTAAACCGTTAACAAATGAGTTCAAACTTTAAGCAAATAAATTTAAACCTTGATCATATGATTTTAAACCTTTAACAAATAAATTTAAACCTTAAACAAATGATTTTAAACCCTTAACAAATAAAATTAAACCTTTAACAAATGATTTTAAGCCCTTAAAATATATATTTAACCCCTTAACGAATGAGTTTCAACTGTTAACAAAAAGACTTAAACCTTTAACAAATTTATATTTAAAATATTTTATTTCAACTTAAGTAAGCATTTCATACAATTTTTTTTCTCAAATTTTGGGTGCATATATTATCTGCAATACTTCTGACTTTTCAGGGCAACGGTTTACCATCCACTGCATTAGGAGTAAGTAAACCAAATCCATTATATAGTTGGAACAGCCATTAGGTGTGATTTGGTGCAGGCTATCTTCGATCACTGAAAGAAGATTATTTGCTCTACTCATGTCATCTAAAACTAAACAATTTTTCGACAGGGTTTAACACAGGCGAATAGAGTAAAGAGGCAAAAAGTTTAGTGTTACATTCGTGGTTTTAATCTTCATCTTAGAAGATCGTAAGTCCGCTCAAAAGGAGGCACCCGTACTCGAGTGATAGGCGTTCTCTATTTCTGCGCGAAATTGTTGAAAAATTGCAAACAAATCCATCGCTTAGTGACGCATTTTTAATAAACGGATAATGTGAGAATACACAAAAACACAACAAGTTCGTGATATGTTATCTCAGTTTTGCCTTCTTACTCGCTTATGCTATCGAAAAATGATTTTCTAAAATGAAGGCACATGCACGTTCAGTTTTAGATGACATGAGTAGAGAAAATAATCTTCTTTGAGTGATTGAAGATAGCCTGCAACAAATCACACCTAATGGCTGTTCCAACTATATAATGGATTTGGTTTACTTACTCCTAAGGCAGTAGATAGTCAACCGTTGCACTGAAAAGTCAGAAGTATTACAGTTTATTTATGCACAGAAAATTTGTGCCAATTTGTATGAAATGCTAACTTAAGTTGAAATAAAATAGTTTAAATATATTTGCTAAAGGTTTAAGTCTTTCTGTTAACAGTTGAAACTCATTCGTTAAGGGGTTTATATTTGTTAAGGGCTTAAAATCATTTGTTAAAGGTTTAATTGTATTTGTTAAGGGTTTAAAATCATTTGTTTAAGGTTTAAATTTATTTCTTAAAGGTTTAAAATCATACGATCAGGGTTTAAATTTATTTGCTTAAAGTTTGAACTCATTTGTAAACGGATTAAATAAATCTGAGAATGCCATATAAAATAGCCTCCGATACGTTCGATACTGTTTGTACAAGATATAATGAAGAACTTACACCCATTTTATAAATTTAATTATATCATGTCTGCTGTGAGTAATGTTGATAATTAGGCAATAGTTCAATAAAAATTATTTGATAATTTTTGATGATTTTTCTTGTTACTTTCATTATTCGTAGGTGGTGTTTTTTCAAACTGGCCTTCAATTGTTCGGTGTTCCAAATTTATTTCTGCCAGCTCTCATCAAAATTGACTCCGAAGTAAATTGAGCCTGTGCTGCAGACATTTTATAATATACCTTAAATGCCTCCTTTTTTTAAATACAAGAATTCTAATTATATATAAGGCAATATTGCTGCAAGTACATTAAGGTAACCAAGATTTTGGCAAATTGATTTTAATATACTCTACGTGGCAGTGTTTTTAGCCATATGGAGTAATTTGTAAATTACCGCACTTGTATCAAAACAATATTTAAAAAAATATTTTAAACTAGATGTTTAATGTATTTCATGCCCCATGTATAAGCAAATTTGATTTGGGTTAAACCAATACTAGCTTTTGTGGCAAAAATATGATATGGGGCAAACATGACATGATTAATCTCGATACATATAACATACAAAACATCGCAGACGCTAAGTTAGCTTTTTTTCATGATCGGATGCACCAAACCTTGAATTCATTTCATATTTCACAACTACACCGTGGGAACTTAGCCGACGCTGCACTTTTTACTCCAAGCGATAGCCCAGATAGAAATAAGGTAGCTAAGTTAGATTTTGTCTTTAATTAATTTTTGTCGAGGAATAAACGTATTAAAAATTAAAGTTCTCTTTTTTTTTATTAAAACCCGGCTACAAATTTAACTAATATAACTTAGAAAAAAGCTGACTAAAGCATTTAATTCAACTTCAGTAATAATCTCAAAAACTGTACTGAACTCAATATATCAAATTTGGCGAATGCGCCAAAACCAATATTCAGGTGACGAAATATGTACCATGTTTGCTCTGTTTACTACAAAAGATTTAGTAATTATTTGAAGTTTTGGTGGCTGGTTTAGCACGAAATGTTAAGTGTTGTGTGGTGACTGACTAAAAGTACAACGAACAAAAGCGAAGCGACAAGAATGTAGGTAAGTTTAAAGTAAAAAAAAAACACACACAATGGTAGCTAAACAAGATGCAATATCAAATCGAGGAATTAATACCACTGTGAGGTGCTAAACTAGACGATAATCTTCAAGTGGCAAAGTTTTAAACACATTGACACATTGACTCACCCCCAGAATCTAAAAAATGATACGATACTATATCGAACTTTATTTTAAAAGTGATGGATTTTAATAGTTCTATACACAAGTGTAGTAAACATTTTTGTTCTAGCCTACTTTAAACTTGTATACTTGCAGATTGTGGATTGCAAGGCTGCAGTAAATAAATCAAATTTCACAACAACAAGAAAATAGTCTACCAGTAATGGCCGATTTTAAATTTATTTCAGAGTTTCGTACTCCTCCATTCAAAGCAAGTCGATATCTTTATGACTTTGAATAAATTAATCAGTGCCTTTACAGACAAAGTTATTATGTTGGTCAACCAACGGAAATCGACATTTAAAGTTTGCCTTCTTCTCATATTTCAAATATTATATAATTGACGAGTTCCTCAAGACGTTTGAATTATCACCTGAAATAAGTGAATTTATGGTAAAGTTATATTTTAAATAGTTAATCTATTTTGAACTGCCTACCTTAAGTTGAACTACTTCCAAAACGACTGAATTTCTTTGCTCGGGCTAAATCCTGCTCTCTGAGGAAGACTGCGATTACGGTACTATGGGCTCGATTTTTTTTTACTTTAAGACTGCCATATAGCAAAATGTATATAATTCTAAACATTTTCACATAATACAATTCAAAATCATTGATGATGTTTACGAACGCATAAGATGAAATAAAAGGCAAGAAGAACAACAACGTGAGCACGTGACCAGTTCAAATTGCCCGTCGACTGCCAATACCAACCTTAATTAATTGACTGATAATGTGCCACTAATACCTTCGCGTTTATCTTAATTTCGATTTTTTTATATTTTTCCTTTTCGAATGTAGCCCTTCACTCAATGATCACTTCAGTTCGTAAGTCCAGGTAAGTCTCTTGCTTGATGGTTATGTCTTCAATGCGGATGAAATAAGTCACTTTGAAAAATGTCTCAAAGCAGACCTAAGTGACATTAATGTCCCTAATGGAGGCTTGTGTGGATATTTTTCTTCTATTTGTCTTAATTACGATATTTTGGTTGGTTGGTTCTCGGGATGCTGGTAAATATTTAAAATCCCCTAATGAAAAATAATGACTACTGTTACCTTCGCTTGACATCTTACCTGCCATTTTATTTATTGCGATTTTAAATTAATATTTCTATGGATAGAAGAGGACCATGAATGAGTTATTCAATATTCTGTTTACTTGGGGCTAAATATGGGTGTTTCCTGTGCAGTTGAAAGAGTTTAGAATTAAATTTCCTCTTCAATATTACGGGAAACCGTATAACGTAAATCTATTGGTTTAATTTCCTACTTTTTTACTTTTCTTTTATTATTACCCATATTTAATACAAGTATTATATCTTATGGTACCCATATAAATCTGGTACTTACACGACGAAATTTTGTAACTAATCTCCGAATATTGATCATGACTTTCTATATTTTACGTATTTCTTTGGACTGCGACACTCTGCTGGCTTAGAATCATTTTCCTATAGAGATTACAAGAACATAATTTTCTCAATGGAGTCGGTTGACGATAAAGTTTACTCTAACCAATCTAATTCTACAGCTTTTTAACCGGCATGTACCATTGCGAAGACGAAACGTTTCATCACAGCGCTGTCCGTGGTTAACATTTAAAGGTTCCATTGATGGAGAATCGAAAAAAAAATCCTTCAATCTAATTAGAACTTTATTTCCTTTTATTCAATTAGGACTTCATTACATTTACACAACTTACAACAATTAGATTATTTTATATTAACTGGCTACAAAGACTGAACGCGCCGGAACCTCGGTAAAAGACAAACTGATATTCTTTTAACTTTTAGTTATCTGCCTGCGGCAGAAGAACGTGACTTTTTCAAAAAGACGGGTGAGAAAAGTGCTGACCTAATGTCGCCAACGGAAATATGTTTATCTATTTTTGCAAGCTTCGTGAGAGAAAAAGTTTGCATGGCAAATTGTGCATTACATGAATTGTATTTGGGTAGTGCTAAATATGCACTTCTTATCTTAGGGATTATATGACGGGCTCGCATGCTATAACTCCCCCGCCTTTGACTGAGGCTCCGACGAAGTAGTTACATTATTAGTATTTTCTCTATATCTATTAGAATCTTTTCTATTTTTTTTCTTTATACACAATATTAATGTGGTAATTACAATTATAATGATACAGAATATTGTTGTTATATTCATACCAAGGTTTACAATGTTTTTATTGTTATTTTCGTATAAGACTTCTTCAATTCTTTTTCTATTGCCTATAGTTTTCAAATGCATTTCTTCGAATGTTATCTTTGGTATTGTAAAGTTCTCTTTGATTTCGGTAATGAAATTAGGTATAATGGGTTTATTATACATTTTTATTTCAGTGTTTTTATAGATATTTTCTTTTAGTTTGATAGTACAGTTATGGAATTTTATCAAGTTGTTACCTTTAATACTTATATTTTGTGTGTTCCAATTTTGGGATATACTAATATTTTTAAAATTTTTTGTGAGTATTTTGCCTTCACTTAGTTCCTTGACCTCTTCTTCCGTTGAAATATGGAACAATGAGCTGGTTTGAAATTAATTAATTAATGCAATTGTCCTTGAGTTCAATAAGATTTTTCTTAAGATTGTCTTTCACAGGTGATAACAACAGATGCAAGGATTTATTTCGTTTATTTGGGTAGGTTAGATTAGTACGGTGTCTGACAATTGTGGAATTAGTACGATAATTATAATTTGGTCGGTCCACAATGCGACTGCTATTCTAATGTTCTGTAGAGTTTCTAGGTTTTCTACTAACTCCAGTTCTTGTTGTGTTAGAATGTTTTTTGTTAAAATTCCTAATCTGCTTGTTAATATTATCTGTTCGACTTCGTCTAAGTGTGTCAACAGTAAGTTAATGTCATAGTTTAGCTGGTAGACTTGTTGGATGTAGTAAATTTTTTGTTCTAAGTTTAAAACTTTGTTTTCTAAGTGTTTCTTATATTCGCTAAGGAAGTTTCCCATTACGTTCTGTTGTTTTCTTACATGTAATGTTATGTTCTGGATTGAGTCGGAGAGTTCTTTATTTATCTGTATTTGTTTGTTATTCTCATGGCTTAGTTTCCTATTGTTTGCTGTTAAGGCTTCCAATTTTCCTTTGATTTCCACCTCATCATCGCTGTCTAATGTACCCGCTAATAATTTTAATCCCTTACCTAAGATGTTCACTAATCCTCGTTTGACTTTTATATGCGGCTTAAAAGTATGCATTTTTGTTTCTAAGAGTTGAAGGCTATGATTTGTTGTTATTAATATGGGACCAATTTGTTCTAATTTTGTTGTTAATTTATTTACGTTGTCTTTTATTTGGTTTTTTTGCTATTTCGTACTATGTAATATTGATTATATGTAAGATTTTGTTGAACCTGATTGTTAATCTTCTCTCTTCTAGTTTTATTGTTATGTAACCGTTGTTATAGCTTAGATCCTGGACATCAATTTTCTGTGCTTCTGCTAGCAGAAGGCTCATTATGGTTACGAAGTGTACTTTCATCGCTGCCTGAAATAATATTTTTCATTTTAGCTTTGTGGCGTACTTTATTTTCATCTATAGCGATTTTAAACCTAGCCTTTTGAGGGTTTTGAAACTTTTTTTTCTTCCTAACTTGTGTTTTATAATATTTATGGCCTGTGTCCCTATCTATTATATGATCGTCGTCTAGTAAATCAGTATCTATTTTCCTAAATTTGGAGTGTTTTTTCCCTCCTCGAATTTCTTTGATATAATTAACACCGGGTTCTAATACGCAATTTTCCCTACTTAGATTCAACTTATCGATTACCTTCTTCTTCTTCTCTAACAAGCGTCCGTGAATTTTTTCATATTCGTCGTCCTTTATCTTTCCCTGTATGAAATCTATGGGTTTTCGTTTGGTAGTGGAACATATGGTGTTGTTATAATATCCATTAATCAAAAGAAATTGCTCTTTTTGTGTGTTTCAAAATTCTGAGGTGCTCATTAATGGTGTTGTGTAACCTTTCTATGTCTGAATTACTATTGTGATTGGAGTTCGACGTATAATGTATTTGTATATTATTTTCTTTAAGAAACATCCTCATTGGTTTAGATTTCATACCTAATTCATTATCAGTTATTACCTTCTTTACACTGCCGTACGTACTTATGTATTTCATTAATGCTTTTTTGAATTCTGACTCGCTTCTATTAGAAATTTTTATAAACATTGCTACTTTACTGAACTTGTCTATTGTTGATTGAGTAGAATACATCAAAATGGATAATTTCGTTAGGGTTTTTGGGGGTTTCGGCCACCTTAAAGGTCGGTTTTGAAGGCCTTCTCTCATACTTTTCTAGGGTACAGGTCTCGCAATTATTTATGAATCGAGTAATTTTAATTTTCATGTCTGGGCAATAATATTCGGATTTCATTTGCTCGTATACTTCATTAATTCCTCTATGATTATTTTCTATAATAGAGTCCAGTTCCTTTTCGTCTACTAGGTCTTTCAGAAGTTTCTTGCACCTAATAATCTTGTAATTTGCAAAATGCTTTGCATGCATGTCGCAAAGTTTTTTAAAGAAATCGTTATCCAGTAGTATGGCGTTCATACGGTTAGGACTGAAATTACTCTTAATTATTTGTATTAATGTCGATTCATCAGCAACTTTAAGTGCAATTTCTTGCGTTGTTTATCGAATATGTGTTCGTTTCTTATTTGCAGACATCCCGATCGTTGGGCTTTAAATATAATTTGGTTTTTATAGAGATTGATAGGGGTTACAGTTTCTAAGACTATGTTTCCATTGTCCGTATTTTCGTTATGGTTTATTTCAACTCTGCTCAGAAAATCTGCTACCTTTTTCTCTTGTCCCTTTTTATAAATTGGTTCATAATCGTATTCTTCCAGCTGCAGTTTCCAGCGGATTAGTTTGCTGTTGGGCTCCTTTAACTTACTGAGCCATACTAGCGGTTGATGGTCCGTGTAAAGCTTTATTTCCCTTCCGAATATATAAGGTCTAAATTGTTTTACACACCAAACTATACTAAGGAGCTCTTTTTCGATAGTTGAGTAGTGTATTTCGTGTTCATTTAGGGTTCTTGAAATAAAGGCGATTGGTTTATTTTCTTGAGACAGAACTCCGCCTATTGCGTACTGGCTCGCGTCTGTAGTGACCTCGAATGTTTTGCTAAAATCAGGGTAAATAAGTATAGGGGCAGAGATTAATTTATTTTTGAGGGTGTCGAAACTTGTCCTATAATTTTTATCGTTAACATTAACTTTAACATCCTTTTTTAGAAATCGAGTCATTGGTTTTGCTATATCCGCGAAATTTTTTATAAATTTACGGTAGTATCCGACAATTCCGCAAGGAATCTTTTAATCTCCTTTTGTGTTTTAGGTATTTGGTAACTTTTAATTACCTCTATTTTCCTAGTATTCGGATAGACTTCATTTTCATTTACCACATGTCCCAGGAATTCTACTTCTTTCCTCAAAAATTGGCATTTATCTAACTGCACTCTGAGCCTCGCTTGTTTTAATTTATTGAAGATGACTTGGAGGTTCTTTGTGTGTTCTTCCAGTCCGTTAGAGAATATAACTATATCGTCCATATATGGTATGCATTGTCTACCTGTATTTTCTCTAAAGATATTGTCCATTAGTCTCTGAAATGTGCTGGGCGCATTCTTTAAACCGAAATGCATTCTGCAAAACTCGTAATGCCCGTAAAGCAGTCTTTTCTATATCATCTGGGTGCATTTGTACTTGATGGAAAGCTGATTTTAAATCTAGCGTAGAGAAGTAGGTATTCCTTCCCAATCTGTCTAATATTTCCTTCAATATTAGGGATTGGATATGAGTCGCTTATGGTGTTCTCATTCAAATTTCTGTAATCTATTACTAATCGCCATTTGCTTTTACCGGAGGAGTCTTGCTTTTTTGGAACTACCCAGATGGGGCTATTCTATGGGCTAGAACTTGGTTGGATTATTCCGATTGCCAACAACTCTTCAATTTGTCTCTGTATTTCGATTTTATGAATATAGGGGTACCTGTATATTTTGCTTCTAATAGGTATATCGTCCGTAGTTCTAATCCTGTGTTGTATTTTGCTGGTAAATCCTAAAGGGTCGGTTTCACTGAAGATTTATTTATTTCCTAGAATTATTCCAATTACTTTCCTCTTCTCTTCGTCGTTCAAATGGTCAGTATAAATTCTTTCCAGTATATTACTTTCGCGGAGTTCGCTTTCTAAAGTTAATTCGTTTAATTCAGAATTATTAAAATCTGTTATTTCCCTTATTTCCGTTGAGGGCAATGGTTTATTGAAATTCAATATGTGAGGCTCTGTATCGTTGTTGCGAATTTTCGCTAGAGATTTGAAATTTTTTATTTCATAAGCTCCATCTAAAATTGTGACTTGGTTATTGATTTTTATTTCCTTTAGTAGGGTGTGGCCCTCTTTTTCTATCACTGGTATACTATAAAAATATTCCCCTGGATCTACTTGATATATCGTGTTCTCGCTCTCATGACTAAAATGTAATTTTATGTCTTTATTGTTTATCGTAATCGTTTTGTCCTTGAGGTTTATGTTAGCGTTGCATTTAAGTAATATGCCATTTCCTATCAATCCGTCCAAGGTATCGTGGAAATTGTATAAAAAGAATAGGAGTTTGTCATTTTGGTTATTGTTACGAATTTCCTCAAAACAATCTATTATGATTCCTTCAGTTACTATAATATTTTTCTTCAGAGATCGGAGAATTACAGGTTTACTCAACTTTCTTTTGTTGGAATCGTCATATACTCCGGGTTTCATTAAGGAATTTGAAGCTCCAGTGTCGAGCAAGAACTTGTGACCTTCAAATATTACGTAGGGCAATTGGTTGGGCCCTGGTGCCGAAAATTTCCAACATGTATAGCATTTTGGTTGTTTATGTCACTATCCATTGGTTCACTATTGTTACCGTTGACTTGGTTTTTCGTGGTTGGAGCCACTTCTTTGTAACCGTTACTGGGATTGGGGTGCGAAATATTTCGGAAGTTATTATTATTCAAATTTGAGTTATTAGCTCTATGGCTATGATCGTTGTTATTGTTGTGGTTGACAGAGAAATTCCGATGTCCAGAATTGGCATTTATTGGAGGTAAGTAGCGATTAAAAGTGTGATTACTGAAGGGTGTAGTTGGAATATAATTTCTGGAGTTCTGTATTGCGGCTGGACCATAATTTCGGTACGAGTTAGCGGATCTTGCATTGACACCAAAGTGTGGCGGCGTATTAATGTGTGGGTTCCTAATTTGAGAATTGAAACTAAAAGAATTTCTATCTTGGTAACTTCCATTATTGCGACCTCGTTTATTGCTTCCCTGTTATTATTGTTTCTATATCTGTCATTATTTAAAGATTTTCCCGTAGTGTTTGTACCTAAATATGCATAACCGGCTTTGTGTAGTATATTTATAGTTTCCTCTAAGTCTGCAGGGTTTCTGCAATATAATATCGATTTCATTGGTTCTGGCATCTTGGCTTTAAAAATATTTAAGGCACTACTAATGTTTCCCTTTAGGGTTTGCGCTAAAATTTCTGCTTCGTCCTGGTTTTCTAATTTTGTTTTGATGTTAAGCCTATGTAAAACAATTTTCATTTCCTTGAATAAACCTACAGCATTACTTTTAAAATTTAACCCTCTTAATTCGTCGAAGAGTTGGCTCGCCGTCATTCTATCCGCGAAATTTTTATTAAGCACATCTTTAGTATCTCTCCAATTTGTAACATGATTGTTTATTTCGATCACTTCCCTAGCGCGTCCCTTTAATTTTGACTTTATTATGTCAGAAAATATTCTTTGCGAAAGATCGTCGTATCTAGTTAGCAGAGAATGAAATATTTAAGTGGGTCAATAGTTAACGCAAGTGGGTCAGGCATTTTGCCTTTAATCTTCAAAACTTTAAATATATTTATCAAATAATCAAGCTCTGTTTCGATTGAATTTTTATCACTGGAATTTCCCTGCATACACCGTGGTTGAAAAAAAAATATGCACTTAATTCTCAAGGAAAGGGTTTTTTCCAAAGAAAAATGAGAGAAGAAATAAAAATTTCGAAAAGAAAATAAAGTTCGCTGAACGGAAGAAGAAGAAAGGATCGATATCACTGTAACACAAATAGTTTACTTAGTTATGTCACGGCATAAAAACAAACGTAATAAATTTTTAATTTCACTCCCTTATATATATATAGGTTATTTAATTTTGTTTTAATATAGCTACCACTTATTAGGTTAAATTAATTACAAAAAGAAATTTCGTTATATATATAGAACGTAATGAAATTAGTCACTTATTTATTCAAATTGTGTAATTTCACTTTATGATAACTCTCACTAAGAAATTTAAATTAATTATAATATATTGGTACAATATATGTATATATATATGTGTGTTCAAATATATAAAAAATATAAATTAACCTGCATATATTGGCAAGAAAAAAATGGTAATATGCTCATGCACTTACAGGTATCATAACGGCATGTACGTTGTCTTTGCTGATCCTACTGGTGAGTTTGTCTGCTAGTAATGATTACCCTTAATGGTTCCTTTATGCGTCCCTTCACAGTTCTGCACAGTATTATCCAATCAGTGTGTTCAAGTAGAAGGCAGTTATTGGCAAAAATGGAAGAATTTTCAATCTGTTTGTATGCTTCTCGTTCCAATGCGATCAAGCAAAAGCCACTTATTCATAAAGAATTTTGGCTTCCGTTTTTTCCTGTATTTCTCGTTTTAATGCACTTTTATATATGTATTTGCACTACACTTAAGCGCATCCTACCGACTGCGCCATTTAAAGGTTCGATTGATGGAGAAACGAAAAAAAACAATCCTTCAATCTAATTAGAACCTTATTTCCTTTTATTCAATTAGAACTTTATTACTTTCACACAACTTACAACAATTAGATTATTTTATATTAACTGGCTACAAAGACTGAACGCGCCGGAACCTCGGTAAAAGACAACTGATCTTCTTTTAACTTTTAGTTATCTGCCTACGGCAGAAGAACGTGACTTTTTCAAAAAGACGGGTGAGAAAAGTGCTGACCTAATGTCGCCAACGGAAATATGATTATCTATTTTTGCAAGCTTCGTGAGAGAAAAAGTTTGCATGGTAAATTGTGCATTAGATGAACTATATTTGGGTAGTGCTAAATATGCACTTCTTATCTTAGGGATTATATGACGGGCTCTCTTGCTATAACTGTTAACCAGGGAGATACATTCGATTATCGTTAAAAGTGATCTGCTACTGCATCAGTATAAAGCCAGGCACAACCCTCTAATTCATACACGCTACAAGAGAGTTCGAAACCTCGTGACTTTTAAACTTCGATCTGCCAAAAAGGCTTTCTATAGCACTAAATTAAATCCTGATCTTCCAATTAAAAAACTTTGGAGCAACATCCGCTCATTGGGTGTTGCTGGGCGTGAAACTCCAAAATGCAACATTGATGCTGAAACCCTAAGTAAGTTTTTGCTGCTTCTTCCCCATAGTCTCTAATAGTCATCTAGCGGTGGGTGGTAAACGTTTCGAGGGTTTTGCGTTTAATTGCATTGATGATACTGATGTTGCTTTGCAATGTCTGCTGTAAAATCTACTGGGTTTGGGCATGATTGGATCCCCCCCCCCCCCCCCGAGATTCATTAAGATGATTTCCCACGCTATTTCTGATATTCTAGTACATATTTATAATTATTGTATTGCAACTTCTCAATTTCCGTCATTATGGAAACAGCCCTCACCTCGTCCTAATGGAATTAATGATTTTAGGCCTATTAGCTTGCTGTGTTACTTCAGCAAAATCTTTGAAAAAGTAATGTACAATCAGATCACCAAATATCTTGACCAGCATCAGCTTCTATCATCTTTCCAGTTAGGCTTTCGAAGTGGACACAGCTGCGAAACTTCCCATCTGAAGGTTTCTGCGATTATTTTTGAATCCTTAGATCTAGACGATCTAACTATCCTTGTGTTATTGGATTTTAGTAAGGCTTTTGACTCAGTAGATCACAATTTTCTCCTTTATAATCTTTCGAATTGCTTCAATTTTTCCTCTTCAGCCATCAAGCTGATCAAAGCTTTTCTTACCTGTAGACAACAAGCAGTCAAAGTTCAAGACTCCATGTCGAACTCTTGGAACTCCTACTGTGGAGTACCCCAAGGATCAATCCTAGGTCCTCTGTTATTCAGTCTATACATCAATGATTTGCTATCTATATGCTGATGACGTGCAAATTTACTTGAGCAGACCAATTGGGTTACAAGAAGATTGTGTTGCTCGTGTAAATGAAGATTTAACGAGAATTTACGACTGGTCGATAGCGAATAAGCTGCAACTGAATCCTACAAGTCTGTGTGCATGCCGCTCTATAGAAATCACCTCGAGGCATTAGAACTACCACGAGTTATTTTAAATAACCTTACCTTACCATTCTCTAGCTCTGTGAAAAATTTAGGTGTAGTCCTAAAGACAGAATTTACTTGCTGCAGCCACGTTACCAATATCTTAGGCAAAGTATATGGCTCCTTACGGCAGTTGAGAGTCTGTGGGTATTTATTGTCTTCAGATGTGCGATTGAAACTGGTACGTAGTTTGATTCTACCCCACTTTATGTATTGCACAATAGTATTTCCCAAGTTAGACTCAATTTTCCGTCGAAAATTGATAGTTGCATTCAATGATTGTACTAGATATGTTAACAACTTAAGACGCAGTGCCCGCATCTCAATGCAAGTTAATTCAGCCCTTGGACATACTCTTGATACCCATCTTGCTCATTGCGATTTGTATTTATTACATAAATTAATTCATAAAAAGAGCCCACAATATCTTTACAATAAGCTGCAATTAAAGCTTTCTCAAAGAAGTTTAAAAATTCTTTTGCCACGCTGTCATTCTCATTTTGGGAAGCGCTCTTATTTTGTCCAAACTTCACGTAAGTGGAATAGTTTACCCTCCAATATACATAGCACCAGCTCAGGCAGAGATTTTCTTGAATTCTTAAGCTCTTTGGAGCCTTATTAGGTACACATCATGGCTATTCTTAATCTGTATTTGGTATATTTTCTTCTTTTTTCTAGAATTAGTATGGTTTTTTCCTTTTTACTTTTGATTTCTTTCCTCTCTTTTTCTGATTTAATTGAATTTGCTCAATCTTGTTTTTCTTGTTTTCCATTTAAAACAATAATTTTGTATCACTTCCCTAACCTATAGATCTGTATCCAGTAAGATTTCTAATCTTTATACAGTTGACCGTAATAAAGTAATATTGTTATTGTTATAGTTGCAACTGATGATATTAGATCATAAAATATGCAGTGATGCAGCAGTGTGATAACGCAGGGTTCCTTAACCACCATGCCGAGAGGATCGAAGAACTACAAGCATAAAGGAGCGTTTAGAATGGTAGAGTAAAGTGGAGTCACCAGATTGCATTGTCTCTCCTTGCCTCAAGCTTGCACTCTAATATAAGTTCTTCACGATTCACATCAGAGTGGATTTCAGAGAGTAGCGTCAGATTTGAAAAATTTCTATTCTCACGTTAGTGAGACGATGAGAGAAAATGCAATCTGGTGACTCCACTCAACTCTGCCATTGTAAGCGCTCCCTTAAAAATAAGGAATGGAGACTGATTGTAAGGTAACTTTTGCCGACGAATTTGAGTTATGAATTGAATGAAATGAAATATCTATGTAACAAATCAAAACAATTAAGTGATAAATTCAGGTAAAAGTTGCAGCTGTAATTAAATGGCAGGAAATCAACAACAACAACAGTTTTAGACAACAATTTTTTTTTACCAGCAATTCCCTAATACAGAAGGAGATAATTTATATTTATCGAATCGTAACATTAATATATATTTTTTGCGTCTACTTAATCTAGGTACGTTTATCAAAAAATTGTTGTACTAACTTAGTGTGTAACATTTAATGTTTATAAGGAAAATTTAATTTTAAACTTTTATTTAGTTTTTCGTAAAAAAGGTAATAAAAAATGAGACAAACTTATGTAAGTTCGCAGAAGGTTGTGTGTGTGGTAATAAAAAATGAGACAAACTTATGTAAGTTCGCAGAAGGTTGTGTGTGTGGTGGAGGTTATATTGTAACTACATATAGAAAGATGACATTAGTTTCGCTTAATGTAATGAGTAGTATCGTAAACTAAATTACTGACATTAAAGTATCCTTTGTGGTTGTGAAGGAGTTGCTCATTTGGTGAGACGGGGTCATGGGTGATTTTCCATTTTAAATGTAAGGTTGGGTGGTACTTCATATTTGTAAATGGGTCGTAGAGTATGTTGATATCATGTATTAGTGCGTCTTCAATAAACTCAATTTTGGTAATAAACTTAGTTGCAAGTTTGAAGAGGAAACAGTATACTCTATCTGTCCTGGCCATATTGCAAAGATTTTTATTACTTATCCATTTGAATGAGCCGGATTTTCTATTAAAGTTAATGCAGTCCCTGAGAATTTTGCGTTCGAGTTTTCTTAATTTTTCCATCTGGGCTGAGCTTATGTTATGCCAAATCGGGAATACATAACTCAGAATTGGTCTAATCATTTGCTTGTAGAGAACGATTTTAAGCTTTGAGGATAATTTAGAGTTGCGTCTAAGAGTTCTTTTAAGGGCCCAGTAGCAATTTGTTGCTTTGTAAATTGTATATTCGATGTGTTTGTAGAAGAAAAGATTGTCAGTAAATATAATACCTAGATATTTAATTTTGCTTTTAACCGCGATATTATGGTTATTTAATTTTAAGTGGAAATTTTGAAGTCCAGTGCAAGCGTTTGGCGGAGAATTTCTTTTCCTACCTTTAAAAAGAATTGCTTGACACTTGTCCGTATTAATTTTAACTTTCCAGATTTCAAGGTGTTTGGAGAGAGCCTTTAGGTATCTATTAAGTTGAGCCTTTAGGACATGCTTTTTGGATCCGGCAGCAAATAAAAGTGTGTCATCTGCATAACAAAGAGCGTTCACTTTGCTTTAATTTCTACCAGGTTTAGGTAGGTCCGCTGTATAAATATTATATAGGATTCGTCCGAGTAAAGAACCTTGAGGAACCCTTGTCACAATATGAAAATCTTGAGAAAGTACGTCCTGTTTTCTGACCGTAAATGATCTATTTGTTAGATAATTATATATGATTATGGAGCCCGAACAGGTTTTTCATTTTTTAGATAAGACCCTCTATCCACACTGTATCAAACGCGCCTTTTCAAAGTCTAATGAACAGGCTAGGGTAGGCTTTCTGTTATTCAGATTATGCCCTACTTTATCCATTAGAATGGTTAGGGCATGTGTGGAGGAGTGTTGTCGCATGAAACCAAATTGATGTTGGGGTATGACTTAATTGTCACCACAATGTGACCTATTTTTATCCGGGAGAAATGCTTCATAAATTTTACTTACATAAGATAGAAGAGAAATTCGCCCATGGCTAGAGATAAGATTAGATGGCTTTTTAATTTTTGGAATAGGTACGATAATAGCCTGTTTCCATTTTTTCGGGTAATAGGCTATATTGAAAAGATGATTAAATAAAAGTGCTAAAAAGACGAAAAGTCCAAATGGGATTTTTTTAGCACGAAATTGGATATTTTATCGTAGCCAGCTCTTTTTTTGTTGTTCCGGGATTTTCTAAGATCTTTACTAGGCATGATGAAATTTTAGACGATTTATATTATTAGCCTGAAGAGTTATGCTACCCGCAAGTTGAGGGTCTGGTTGTTGCTCGGGGGTGGTCAGAGAACCTGTCATGAAATGGGAACGGGCTATTAATTTCGAAGTCAGCTTTAAAGTAGTTTGTAAATATTAAGAGAGGGCTTATTTCATTTTCAAAAATTCTTTGAATAGAGTTGTTAATTTGCGAACTGATTAGTGAGTTTCCCAGGGAAAGATTTGCTTTGTGTATATCACAGAAGTACGTTACAATCGCGAGCGCCTTATCTTCATTGGTAGACATTAAATCGGAGCTACTTGTTAATTGTAGTGGCGGTATACTATTATCTCTCAGGAGCCCCATATATTTTTTAACAGTTCTAATAGCCTTATTATCCATTTTAACACTTGATAATTTTTTATGCCAAAAGTTAATGTAATGAATTTTGATCGAGTCTTTTATTATTTTTTCAAGACATTTTATTTGTGATTTGAGCTGATGCTGTAGGGGATTATATTGTAGCCTAAACCAGCTTCTTCTAAGTTTATTTTTATGCCTAATAATCTTAAGCAAGAGCGGGGGACGTGGAATACAGGTATTGTTGCTTAGGGAGATTTTCGGTCCACTTAGGTCGATAGCAGTTGTTACCACTCTATCAAGATTATCAATTATATTATCTAGGTCAGATGATCAGTTATCAGGTAGGTTTAGCTGCAGTAGATTTTGTTCTATATGTGCTCTAAATAGGGTCCAATTCGTGTTACCGTAATCAGGTATTTGACGAGTCTCTGTATTAACCCCTTCTTCTACCAGTGGAAATATTTAGTTCCACAGCAGCATGATCTGAGGGATAAACTAATATGGAGAGTTTTCCCCTGTTATTATATTTTATTGTTATACCGTTAGATATAATGAAAAAATCAATCACCGAGGGAGTACGATGATTATAAAGCGTGTACTTATCTGAGTGCTCTAATTATAAGCCTTTATTATTAACATTGGTGAAGGGATCTACCAGAATTGTTCTCAGTAGCCTGATCATTACCCCAAAGCTGTTGGATGGCATTGAAATCGCACCGAATGATATAGTAGTCATTTTTGACTATGTTAAATAGATAAGAAAGATCTTCAGCTATGGCCGAGAGTCCACTCCTATTGTAAAGCGAAATTATAGCTAGTGTCTTACTGTCAGGTAAACTAACAATAATAATTGTTGTTTCAATAAATTTAAATTTTGTAGAACTGACGAAATTAGTATACTTAATATTATTTTTGATTAAAATAGCGGTACCCCCACCGTCTTCAGAGAGCCTGTCATTTCTGATCATGTTATAATTTTTGTAACTAAGATTATGCTTGGTGTCAGCTTTGTTTCACTTAGAAGTACAACATTTGGTTTGTGGTCACTTAAAAACATATTGAGTTGTTGCCTTCTATGAATTGAGATGATCGAATTCACATTTATGGCTAGGATTTTTAAATTATTTATTACGTTCGCTCGATCTTGAGATAAATTCATACTTGGTTATTTAAGAATGATAACAGCGCCATTCTTTTACCATTTATATCAGATAGTTCTCTGTAGTGAGGCAGGAATTTGTCTATTTTATGCAGCCATTCGAATAAATTCATCCCAAATAGCATTTTACACTCACCATTCAAGAATTGAATGTTACCAGATCGCTGGTTCCTTTCGCATGATTCTCTTACGCCTGTTTGTGGAACACCATGATCCCTCCTAAGCCCGGAGGCATATGAAATATTTTTAGGCGAAAAATTGTTGTACGCCTTACTTTTTAAATTTGACTTTTCATGCTTCCTAGACAAAATTTCTAAATACTTATTGCATTTTCTGTAGTTAGCAGGATGACCGGACAGACCACAATTGACACATTCCGGGAGAAAATCTTTTTCAATACGGACAGTACCGTCGGTATTTTCCTCAAATCTAGGTATATGCTCGTTTAACGGGCTATCCTTTGGGGGTATCAGGCAGTTCCGGGACCGTGATTACTTCTACACTTTACACATCTATAGGGCATCGAGCAATTGGTAGCAACATGACCAAATCTCTGACAGTTTTTGCATTGAGTCATAATGGATGGTTTAAACTTTGACACCTTGGTTAAGTAGTACTTCACTGCAGCCATTAATTCCGCGATGTACAAGTTGCGATGTGCTACGGAATAATTAGTCTCGTGCTGTGCTATGTGCAGTACTACGTGCGGTGCGACATTATGTCCTGGCTCTAAGAAAACCTGAGCAGCTACGCACCATAATAAATAAAATGCGTGCATTTGAAAAAATATAAATAAAACGCTGACAACACACCGAGTTCTGAAGGGATCTTTCCCCGACTTAACTGGAGATGATGGTGATGATGAGGATAAGATGGTCATTATCAGACTGCCATGCCGCAGCCTCCCTGTAGCACCAGTTAGCACGTATTGTTGAGCTGTTGCACCTTTTCACACTCATTTGGAAATTGTCGTGGCGTCCATTTGCCGCAAAAGCTTTTAAGTGTTCTTACGACGATAAATACAAAAAATTATTAACAAAATTATAAAACATAAGACTTTTTTTATGCACTATTTTTCCTCTCTCGTCAATGGAATACTTCTTCAGGTATAAATCCGTCGTTAATACCGATGTGTCCGACCGACTGTCAGATACATAGTGGGCGAACAAATTATGGAAATTGTTGAAGAGTTTGACCCATATGAACAGGAATCATTGACAGCTAAATTCAACGACCGTGTAACGCTGTTGAGATCTGAATATCGTTGGGATGATATTATCACTCCGTGCGCCACGATTGGGGAAGAATTACGACGACTGGATAAGTTTTTAAGAATTTTGTAGACTACAGATTTTACAGTACGTGTTGAGCCCAGGTCGAAATGAATACATTGCATTAGCATACAACATAACAAATGCTTAGTATTTCTCATCTATTCCTATGATCCAGTGTCATCAGATACCTCCAATAACTTCAAGAAGAAGAATTAAGAAATTACATACCTACATTAGTATAATTCAACTAACTTGAGGAAATATTACACAAAAAACTATAAAAATAAGTACATTACAGGAAAACTTACAAGAAGCAAATTTCTTGGCAAAATAACAACAACATTCACATTGTCAACATTCACATTTCTATTCGAAATTCATATATCCTTCATAACAAACATTTGCAAAACCTGGAAATATGTTAAACATGCAAAATATACAAATCTGCAGCATGTACATACACTATTTAAAAAAAAAATTACTATTTTTGCCATTGTCGACACTTAGGAAATAACTATTCCAACATGAAAAATTTCGCATAATTTGCATATATCTTGCAAATTATTCATGCTGAAACCATAAATAAATCCTTTAAAAACACTATTGTTGACTTATCTGGATTATTAACCCCTAAGTAAGCGCATGGGTTTAGAGGAATTTTAACCGCGTCTTGACTTTTGCGTCTTCCAGTAGCTTTTCATCTTATTTTGAAAATCGTCGTACTCGAGCAATTGCAACGTACGTATGCTTTTGTACTATAGTGAAGTGTGATCCATTCGCCCCACTTATGAGTTATCTTTTTCGTAAGGTAAGTTTTGTTAGGTATATCTTTTGAAATTTCGATATTTTATTTTCGGATGAGCTATACCGAAAATATATAAAACGTATGTTGAGATTGTAGCTTTGAGTGAATAGCGTATATTTTCTACTATACTCCGAGTAGTGGCTGTTTTTTTACTTTTCTATAAATACTCAAAAAAGTTCTTCAGTATGTAGTTTAAAATAATTGTTATTTTATTTTTGTGTTAACTTAAAGATAAGTAATTTGCTTTTCAGTTTATGTTAAAACAACAAGATTTAGTATCGAACAGCATTGGTTTTATTTATTTATTTTTTGAATATTTTGTGGTTTACTTAAATTTCTAGAAAGAAATTGGATTCACTGCTGTGTGATGTTCCTAGCGCGCCTACTTAAGGGTTAATCCATTAAATAAACGAAAAAGCACGTAAACAACACGGCACTTTCGAACTTAAATACCCCAATCACGACTGTTAAATTGACTCAACGAAAAATTAATTTGGTCAATCGAATGCGCGCAACCTGCTAGTAGTGCTTAAAAGGTGCGATATTCACCAGGTAAGCAAATATTTACGAAAAAAGTAAAATTAATTCCCATAATGAATGGGAAGAGAAATATGAGGGAATGAGACAGAGAAAAATAAGAGAAATATATGTTCCACATCGGAAAATGTCATAATATGGCAGGTCGTCGCCATATTGATATTTTTCAGAACAATTAAAATGTTTCATTAAATAAAGGATGAGAATTCATGGATAATTAAAAATAAATTGGTTGAAACCCATGAGCATAATTTGAGCAAATTTTACAAGTTACTCTAACACGAAAAATATGCTAAAATGGCCGCTCAGAGCTCAGAGATTTAAAAAGTAAGTTCTCCATAAAAAAAATGCTCTTTTTTGCGACAGGGATCTCACATGCAGCTTCGCATATGATCAGCATTTAGGAAAGTTTTTTTTTTTTGAAAGAGGAAATAGAATTAGCATCAAATAAAAAGTACCGAGGTACATTATTCACATTAGAAGTATCTGGTGATGTTAAGGAACATTATTGTTGCAAGTGGTGTTAGGATAAAGATAAGTATTGTGTGGTTAATTGCTGAATAACTTAAGATTATTAATTGGTGGCAGTATATTTTTGACATAGTCTTCTTCACATAAAAACTAAACATATGCAAGCATAGAGTATTAATGAAAAATTGTATTGTCTACTTTTGTTGCGTTTTGTGAAGGTATCTAGGCACCTAGGAATTTCAAATTGAGTTATGTATTCATTGTATATCCTGGCTATATTTTAAATAACAAATTATGGAAATCCATGCAGTACTCACAGAAGAACATAGATTTTGTGTCTCAAGGTACCCGCTAAAAATTATAAATCACGCGAAAATGATCAATTTGGTCGTCTTCCAGTACAGAAGAGATGCTGTAAAATGTTTAAATATACACGGCAAAGCTTGTGTGTAGGATGAAACCGCATCTACATTTTGTCTCCTAATTAAATGTATAATTAATTATTGAATCTGATAAACGGTTTGAGATATAACTGTAACAGAAGTGTAGCAGTACTTTTTAAGGCGAGAAAATGGCCGTCTTTGATACGAAAATGGACATATTTTCATCTCATCATTACGAAGAACTCGTAGATCCGGGAAATTCACCTCCCATGACTAAAATGTTCACAACAGAGTACTAATCGATGTGAAACAAAGAACGGAAGAAATATATGCAAAATATGGGAAATGTCACCTATCACGATAAAACGATCAAAGTCAAACTACAATTCTCGGTTACCTCTCCTCCCTCTTTAATTTGGTACCAAATATGACGTAGTTTGGACACCCCCTATGAGGAGTGGTACGATCTCCCACCTCCAAAACACGCCCCCCCCCCCACAGTTTGTCACCTATATATAGTGTTGTACTCTAAGCCCTTAGTCTATCAGAAAACAACCTAATACTCTACAGCCCTACCACACAGAGTTGAGCGGACATGAATATTGCGACAACAAATCTCAAATCAAATGTAGCCTATAGTACTCATGCATACCAAATTCCCAAAGTGAGGACTTATTTTTTTATTGTGTCTACAGATCCTGAGCTAACCCCTGCAAATTATTGCAGTTCCTGATATTGTCTTTATTTTTTTTTTAATTCTCGTTAATCAGCTCCCATATCTACCCCGTACTCTCCTCACACCATTTCCACCAGCTATCTTGTTCGCCCTGAGCTCCTATTTTTTTATACCCTCCTTCTTTTCTCCATTCTCTCGTTATCCCGGAAAAACTCGAGAAAACCTACCGTCCTACATCCCTCAAAAACTATACCTACAAAAAAGAAATTTCATTTTATTTCGATATTGAAAGGTAATAGACACATGTGCCCCAAATATGAAAAAAAGTCCAACCCTCTACAACAAAAAGTGATACCCTTAGTCGTCCCAGGCGATTCGCACTTTTTCACATTTCTTATGTTTTTCCTAATTCTCCAATCATGTTAGTGAATTGGGAATGGAGAATTAGGCAATTAGGAATTCTAAGAAAACGAAATTCTCATCTCCCAAATTTTCCGTGTTACAGAATCTGGCTCCATGGGTGGCTACAATACCAGAATTGGACGATATCGACATCGAGGATGCAGATGAAGAATCCGAGACGGACTCAGATGTGGATAGCCGAGCAGCCAACCCATAAGATTAAAAAGAAGAAGATTTAGAAAAATGTGCGAAAATAGATATTAAGAGCCTGTCCGAATCTAAGTCTTCGTCTTCGTCTTGTTAGTACAGCTGTAACATCGAGTCAAGCTCTATCCGAATCCATGTCAATGCCACCGAGCTTTGCTACTTTGTATATCAGTATAGACATTTGGTTAGCTTGATCATCGAGTCAAGATTCGAGTTGACTATTTTAAGAAGACAACATATTTTGAGGTTATGTTTATTCGCTGGCTGTCGAGATAAAGCTAACCAAACGAATTCGGACAGGTTAGCTTCGTCTTGAGCTTGATTGTATTTAGTTTGATAATATGTCGGACGCGAAAAAAGTGAAGTGTAAGTATTGCGCATGCTTTTTACAGTTGAATTAATTATTATAATTTGATTATCTATTTTAGGGACAAAAGATCTTGTGCTTAAATTAATAAAAGCACGGGTGCAGGATTGTAGGCACCAATTTAAAACAAAATCGTTAAACAATCAGGCGGCATGGAAGTACGAGTGCTGGATACTGATTTGGTTCATACGCCACAATCTTCTATTTCAAATCGAATCAAAAATCATTTGACATTTGCATTCTAAATAATTCAGTTGATTGGTGCGTGGTTTAGTACTGACATAATTTTAAACAATGCTCCGACTGTGAAAAATGATGATTGTTATCCGATAATCCGCAGCTATCAGCTAACCTACTTTTGATGAATTTAGTTTATAATATCAAATAAAAGTTGCATATGGACCTAAATCGTTCAGCTAAAGAAAATTAGTATTGATAAATTTAATTATTTTAATTTACAGGAGTGTTAAGGAGTGCTTGTGCACGGAGCATGAAATAAAAGCCATTTCAAAAAAGTAGTTTGATTTCCTCGTCACCGCACATACCCCGCTCGGATGACAGCACACTACCATTAGCAACAGACACAAACCCGCAAAAGAGCCTGGCCAAAACCCTCGAGAATACTTCACAAGCCATGAAACAGACTCCCTTCCTACCACATGCGAGGCCCCCCGTAGTCCTTACATTCTAAAATATTTGCAGTGTTCTTATGTAAAAGTGACAAAAGTTTGATTTGAATAGCTCCTCCGCCCTAAACTACTATTCATACAGAAAAATGGTGTTCTGATAATCTTAAGCTTGCTTTCTTATCTTCCGAACCGTAATAAAATTTTCATACCTTTCCTAACAAAATTATTTAAAAAAATTTATCTTAACCAAATGACTACGATTCCTCAAACAAAAATTCTCAGCTGAGTAATCATTATAATGTCGCTGTGCCGTCATGGCATGCCGTGGGCTAATGATATCGAATGTAGCTGCCTACAGATTCGGACTACGGCTGCACATGAACACATGCAATTATCACTCAGCAGAGAGGTATTGAGCGTAAAATGGTAAGGTTACATTGTAATCAAAACTATTTTATTATTTTGTTAAGTAACCTATATAGGAAATGTAGCCTTTGGGAAGGTAAGGAACCAAGCTTTAAATTACTAGAAGACTATTTTCCTGTATGGATAGTAGTTTAGGCTCTATAGCATATATAAAGTCAATGTTTGGCACTTTTCCATAAGTATCAATATAGAACATTTTAGAGAACAGACTCCGAACGCACACATATAGATTTCTGTTTCATGGCTTGGGAAGTATTCTCGAGGGTTTTGGCCTGGCCCGACTGTCTGTCGCACGAAACGCAGCCTATGTCAGCGAAATATAAAAGTGAAAAAAATAGCCTTCGATCAGAATAATCGAATGCTGCGACTATTAAATAACTTCGTTATTTCTGCAGGTGGAGAGGGTTTGGGGAGCGAAGTTGAAGTCCTTTTAAATATAGCGAGCTCCGAAGATTCAGGTAAAAATTGATATTATGCAAATTTGTATAAAAGTATTTATATTTTTAGACTGAAAGACTGAAACAACTTTATTGTGATGTACATATTTTTTATTGAAGTTTTTTTTTTAAAGTTTTTACTATTGTTTTGTCATTGAATTTTTTTTAAGTTTTTTCTTTGAAGTATTTTTTATGTTTCAAAAGTTTTCATTAGTGTTATTTAGTTTTATTTCAAAATAAATGTGCTGATTTTTTAAATTATGCACAAAAATAAAACTTTTATCCTCTTAATTCCCTTAATAATTCCGCACACAGCTCGTCTCTAAATTTCAACGCTGATGGCTGTTCAGGAATATCATCACTTTCAATTTGATCTGTTGGTGATGACACTGAGGGCTCGTCTAACACATCTCCGTTTGTTACACAAATATTGTGTAATGCACAGCAAACTGCAACAGCTTTAATTGCCTTTTCTATTTTTAATTTAACACCAAATAAATACCGCCACCTGTTTTTTATATCCCTATTGGTCTTTCCGCAACACTCCTAGCTAGGCTGTGGCGAGTATTAAAAAGTTTTTATCTCTTTGGAGATTTTGCCCTTTGTAGGGGATAACAATCGGCACAGGAGCCATTGCAGCCTTGTAACCTGAATCTCCTAACATAAACTATTCAACTGGAGGATATTCGGCGTTTAAATATAAAGGGCTGTTCCTAAACACGCGTTGATCGTGATCAGAGCCAGGATAGCCAGCAAAAATATTTAACAACTTGCCGTTAGGATAGCACAATGCCTGAAGTTGGATAGCATAGCGCAATTTTCTATTTATATATTCATCGTGAAGATGGGGTGGACTTAAGGCACTTGTGTATGCCCCATCTATGGAGCCAGCTGCTCGATGAAATATAGCTGATTCTCCTTTCCATACAAATCCTGTTGAAATAGCATTCTGTTCAACAGCGTCACTGGGATATGTAATGACTTTTGGTATTATTTTCAACGATTTTATCAATACTTTGGCTGTACTTCTGGGCACATTTACGGCTAAGGTAACTACCCTATAGGAACAACCAGAAACAGAATCGCCTCTATTTCTCGACTCCAACCATGTCTTTTGACTTCCAGAAAGATCACAAAGCAGCGAAAGGATTTTAAATTTATTCGCAGTTGCTTTTTACAAGTATTTTCATCTCCCGCAAGGATCTGAATTACTCGTAATGAGGTTGGAGATGGACAATACGTCCCTGGAGTCAATTTGAACTAGTATTGCAATTAATTACACAAATATCTCCATATTCGTCTTCATCGTCATCTTCTAAAAGCGCATTACTATTTGCCAAAAACCGGCTAGCAATTTGCATTATAGCCATTTCGGTCCTTCGTCGTTGCCGTCTCATATTTACTGTTTTCCTTCAATTCTTCTGTGTTATATATATAACATATATACATATGTACCAATTAGAGATAATTGTAAAAAAAATTTAATTCAAATTAAATTTCATCTTAAATCATTAATAATAATATTGTAATTAATTACACTTATTAATTATGACAAACAGTAGGAGCTGGCTCTAAACGTTAAGGTTAAATATCAAGCTAAGCAAACGAATTCGGAATGAAGACCGCATTAAAATGCTTTAAAATTCATCAACGACGATTAGAGATTTAGGGCTCAGAACTCAACGATAATTCGGCGCGGCTTCGGGGTAGAACAATTTCCAGTATATTTTATGGCAAAGGTATGGAGTGATATAATGGATGGATTAGTAATCGATGTATTTCTATTTTTATCTAACTCTACGTTAACGACTCCATTTTGTGCAATTAAGAAATCACTAAATCCATTATATGGTTTTCCCTTTTCAGATTCATTATTTATTTATTTCTTCTTTAGTTCTTGGAAATAACAATTAGAAATTTTAACGAGTTAAATTTTATGAAGATTTGCATCAATTTTGTTTTTTATAAACGTCAGAATATTTCGGCTCTAGCTGCCGAAAAATTAGGATACTTGTAATGTTTTTCAACTACATAGGGATAAAAGAAAGATCTCTTGCGAAAAAAATTTACTTGACTTAAGAAACTCTCATTTAACAAGGAATTGCCATCAATATTTTTGTAACCAATATTGTGCTGAATGTAATGGATCAGGCAATCAGACCAATCAAACCGTTCCAGAAAAGGGCTGAGATCTGCATATGTAGTTCATGTCTGTACCTCTTGAATAATACTGGATCAAATTACAAAATACTGTTCTTACCTACATCTGGATTTTGTTGGTGAAGAAAAGAAGAAAAGCGATGCAAATATGGAAATTGCTTAATTAATAAAATTAATAATTGCTCCTAAAAATAGTAAAGATAGAGATTACTCTATAGGATTTTTTTTTCTTTTTTTTTTAACATAGACCGAACACCGGATAAAATGGCATGCAACATAGAACAATTTAAAAAAGTTAATTAAAACAAAATTAATTATTAAATAGGCGTTTTTTTAAAACATGCTTAGGGACGTCAACAATGGAATTCTCAGGCATATTATTGACAGTAATACACATGCGATTAATAGGTTCATACATGCTAAAGTTAGACCTTGAGGAGCTAACATGCAACAGAGGTAGCCTTCTCAAATTGTGGCTACTATCACGGAAAGAGATTTTGTTACGTAACAATAGAGAATCAATATTCGCGTTTAAGAGTTCATTCACAAATGTTACATAGGCAACCAAGCGACATTTCTCGAGCGAGTGCATATCCAAAAGCTTGAAGCGATCCTCGTAGGGTGGAAGAATTAAAGAATTATTCCAGGGTAGATGCCTGAGACCAAATCGTAGGAAGTTCCGCTGAACAGACTCGATACGGTCGATGTGTATACCGTAAAATAGAGACCAGACCTGGCTAGCATACTCAAGAAGTGGTCCCACAAAGCAAGTGTACCAACGCAATGTTATGGTAGGATTTGAAAACTCTCGGGACCAACGTTTTATAAAGCCCAGCATAGAACTACTCTTTGAAACCATGTAGTTTATACCCGCTTAAACTTATATTTGCTGAAGAAGGAACTTTTTTTGGATTCTCCGGTATATAGCAAAAGCTAAAAAATGTTTTTAATTTGTTATTTCATTACACAACTCGTTATACTTTAGGTGACAAGTTTCAAGTCTTAGTTTGACTCATCAATAGGTCCCAAATAGCCAAACTGAGTGACTTGAAAAACAAATGAAAAACTAGAACAAAGAAAAGAAATGAATAATGAAAAAATTGAGAACAATAGAAGAAAACAATTTTTTTATTAAAAAAACTTTAAAAAATTAAAAAAAGCAGATTCATTCGAAACGAATCGAACCTGTATTCGCCCGCAGTGGGCTGAAAACGAAGAAAAATAAAAAGGAAGAAGAAGCGTTTCGTGTTAGCAGAAAACCTTACAAATGTTGATGAGTCAAACCAAGGCTTGAAACTTGTCACCCAAAGTATAACGAGTTGTGTAATAAAAATAGTATGAAAATAAAATAATAAAATTTAATTTTCATTTATTTGGAAATTCATAAAATCAGCTTAACATCTTTTGTTGTGTACATATAAGACACGCTAAGAAAATTTCAAATTGTTGAAACAAGCTGCCTTCTGCTGACATTCAATATTAATTGAAAACAAACAAACAAATAATAAACCAGACAGAGGATGGTATCGGTATGGAATCAAATGATGAAGATGAGGTGAAACACTACGCAAAAGATGACTCACAGGACATTTTGGAGGATTATCATTCAATTGCTCACCCACCCGTAGTTAGAGGCGATACATATTTGGACTGTATACAGAGGAAGGAATATCAACATGAGCCTTACAAGTCTATGTACAGTAGCCTCTATAGCGTTTTGACGTGCAAAAAGCGGTGTGAAATATTTGGATTTGAATGGGGGATTAAACTGAATTTCGAGAATATTGTAATAATGTAATTGTATTTCCTACGGTCCAATTGTATTGGTCGACCAAATTCCGGTTTGGTCCGTTAGTTAAAACCACGATAGTTAGGCGGTTAGAAAAAATGGGGATTGGTTCGTAGTAGTGAAT
Source organism: Dioctria linearis (assembly GCA_963930735.1). Lineage (NCBI taxonomy): Eukaryota > Metazoa > Arthropoda > Insecta > Diptera > Asilidae > Dioctria > Dioctria linearis. The sequence continues at coordinate 73,650,429 of OZ005740.1, read as the reverse complement.
GGACAACGCAGAGCCCGAATAAATAAGAGAAGAAAACTGACGCTGAGCTGAGACTGATCAATGTCGAAAAACTTTATAAAGACAAAGATGGGTCTTGCTTAACACGTTCCCCAAAGGATCAAAGGACTGATGGTGTGAAGCAGGGCTCATTAAAGAAGTAAATGTGGAAAAACCCATTTTGCGACGGATTTACAAGCAAAACGTGGCATAGCTCTCGGTCTGACTCAAATTCATAATGCTACTACTTGTTTACAGTTTTTTTTTTAATAAAGGGAACATAAAAATAATAAAAAAACTTTAATTATTTTTCCCGTAAAATTTGTGCTAAAATCCATCTAAATTAATTTTATTATTGAATAATAATAAGTCATAAACTAAAAAGAACTGAGAATCTATGCCGAAATTTGCTGACAATATTGAAGCTTGAAAACTCTGTGTGCTCTTGGTTTCTACAAAAGCGATCTTCTGGACAGCATTTATCCGACTTAGGATTTTCACAGAAAATTTAGTGATCTTCCTTCATTTGAATTCAGTACCTACTAGGTGATTGGCAAAACTCAAACCAAGTATAGAATTTATCAGCTAAAAATTCAAGGTGAAAAAATGTCACCATTCGGCAAATGCATTCACAGAAAACTAAAAAAATGAGTTGGATTACGGCTTATATTTTATGTAAAAAGCTGATAAAAATGTATTGAATTGGTGGCAACTGGACTTAAAATCATTAACATTTCGGCATGAATGCCAAGAAAATGATTCCATAAAAATAAATAACAAAAAAAAATCTGGATGAATACAGATTTATTTATCGATTTTTATTTCTTTTTACTTTTTTTTATCAAAAGGGTTTAAGAAGGGTCTCAGAAGCGCTACTAAGTATACTTTATGGGCTCAGTAATTTAATGTTATGCTATATATGTATGGACATATAGTTCAGTCAGTAGGGGTTTTTGTCCTACAAAAGGTAGGGTAGTTGTGATTTTTTATTGTTATTTAGTTGCGGACCCCGATGAAAAATCCAAGTTTTTACCTTGGAGGGGGTCTACGCGGTATCCGCCATCTTGGATAGGTTCTTTTCAAAATAATTCCTCAACAGTTGATTCTACTACCAAAATTGTTAATACAAATTTGAAGAAGACTAAATTCCCCACATATTTTGTATAAACACTTTTTTAGTAAGTATGTATAACGAGTTACAGCGCGTAAACCTGAAAAATGTTATATGTATAGTTCCCTTTATACAATGTGCTTTTCGTCCATAGTGGTCCATAGGACAGGAGGTCATAGTAGTTACCTATCCAAACAAAAAAATGTATAACAAGGGATCGGCATTCCAACCGTATCGGAATTATAGGGTGATTAAGAAAATATGCCAGTCTTTCCTAAAATACCCTGTATCTTAAAAAATTCAAGGTGTACGGTCGCTTACAGAGCTCACTGTATGTAGAACTTCATGGCTTTTCCAACGATTGCTCTACCAGCCCCGAACTCATATAATTCCCAGAGAATCGTAATCCTATATAATATTAATATATCAGAATTGGGGAATTTAAATATGGGAATACAGCTCTTGGAGATTCTTGTGATGCTCGACTGTTCTTTTTTAAACTGATGCATTTTAATCTTTCGAGTGTAGCAGTCAGTGATTAATAAAAAAATTTAATTAATCATGTTATAGTCATTTATTGGCCTAACGTTTCGGCAAATATCGTTGCCGTCTTCAAAAGTACTGTCTATACAAGTACATACATATATTTTTTCTTATCTGTTACAATAAAATTGCTGAGTATATTTTTTACTTACGGGCAATTCTACCTCTCTAATCCGATCGAACATTAAATTTAAACGAACACAAAAAAAATATATAACAAACTCAAAACAAGTATAATACTAGGAATAAATTAACACAAAAAAAATATATATAAAGTCGAAACAACTATAACACTTGTAATAAATTAACACAAACATTAGACGACGTGAATTGCTCCAGTCAAGTTTTACAAGCTCTTGGGAATTTATGTTCATATATCAAGCTTCATATCAAAAATAAATCTCAAATCAACCCTTATATAAGAATACGAGGAATAAGTAATTTCAGCAAGAATTAATTCCCGATATCAACACTCATATAAGCAATCAGAATTTTGTGAAGAATTATATAGGATCAAGGGGATCACTGGGAAATTGTGTTCCTATATCAAAGCTCATGGCAGATGATTAAGTGTCATGTCACGGTACACGGGTACTACAACACCGGGGAAAAGTTTAATAAATAATCCTCCTTTGCATGCGCATTCGGTTAAAAACAGTAAAATTACAATAATGAATATAACGGATGAGTGGAAAAAAATAAAAAATCCGGTACATATCATATAAAGGTAAGAAAAGTGTTCTCTGTTGACATGCAACACTTAATCAGCTATGAAGCCATTAATTAACAGGAAATCACAACTACAATCGACGATTATTAGCCCCAGTATTTCTCAGATATTAGAGCCCGCATCGGAATATATTCCTGCATAATTCTCTCTTAGGTCAATTTCGTCGCCTTAGAAAATGTCACAATTCCTTGCCTTTTTAATTTGCAGATCATGCGTGACCATCCCGTTCCTGGTTAGGAATTCACATCATTCAATATTTTTTTAAGTAATGTCACTTGTTTTATGGGGCCAGTAAACAGAAGGCCATATTTTTTCCATGTGAAAGGTATCGCCGAAATTCACTTCTTGCCATTTTCCACTGTTTCCTCAATTTTATATGGCATTATACAGAAAAATGCCACTGTAATTAAAAAAATAATCAAATGCAACCACACTACCAAATCATATAGATGAAAGAAAATTCAAACCAAATTCTACGAAATCTGGTAGCAAAAATGTACAAAAATTTGTCGTCTGGTATTACTATTAGGTTTCTTGGATTTTTGTTTCCTTTTCCTTCGTCTACATACATAGGTATGTATATGGTTTTTACACCCTAGACGAAATCTAAAGGGTATACTAAGTTTATCATTCCGTTTGAAACACCTCGAAATAATGATGGTAGAGCATAACATTAAAAGTTATTTTTATATTTGCTTGTCCGTCCGTCCGTCCGACCGTTCCTCCGTCTGCCGTCCGTCTGTGTGCACGATAACTTGAGAACGCGCTCACTTACAAAGCTGGAATTTTGTACATGGACTTTAAAAAAAAAGTTAAATTACGTTCAAAAATGAGACAGACCGGGCAGCACCTTCGTGGGGTTGCCAAACAAAAATTTTGTCTTCCACTATACATTCCGATACTGCCTGAGAACGCGACAACATACAGAGCTGAAATTTAGTAGATGGTGATTTCATAGTAATATAAAAAAAAAGAAATCGAAAATGGACTAAATCGGGCAACCCCCTCTTGATGTTGCCATGTAAAAATTTAGAATTTTACGTATAGGGGAACCTGTTCACGAGTGGCGCACTTTTTTTTGTACGAGCCATAACTTTCTTGTAATTCTATATTTCCAAGTGTTGTTTTAATTGAGTGATAGCAAAATATGTTTAGTTTCTACCATTGTTTAAATAAGGGGGATATATTACACCGCGACAAAACTATACACAAAACATTAGTCCTAATTCAAATGCGCCAGTCGTCAACACCCTTGTTTTAGAGTGGCGCAGGTCATGTTCAAGAGTGGCGCGAGCAAAAATGTATAGAAAATATTGAAAACTGTACCAGAAATTCAAACCAAAATTCTTATTTAACAAATATATATTTCTTTAATAAACTATATGAAAAATAAAATAAACAAAAAACAGAAAATATAATTGACATAAATTCACAAATTCAATTTTTAATACCCAGAATAGGGATAGAGATCATTTGGCCTTTATCGCATATTTAGAAAAGAAAAATCCACTGCAAATTTAACACTTGCTAATTTTCTGCTAGTACTCCCGCAGTATGACGGTTTTGGCAATAAATATTTTATATTTATAATATTGCAGACAGCAAAATCTGGAATATTGGGCATGTGAAATTTTTCACCATGACCCTTTCGCAAAAAACTAATATGAAGGTCATTAGATGGGTTTATATCTGCAATAATCTTCCCAACATAATACACAAGCAAGCCTTTTTGCGGCTTAAACTGTACCAGAACGTAGTCACCTTCAACAGGAGTCCGTGACATGTGCCCAAAATTAGATGAATCTAAACAGTAACAATCCTCTTCGGATTCATCTGATTTGTTAGCGGTGGGTGCATCAATTTCGCTGTCGAATATCTCGTCATCAAAAAGTTTTTTAGTCACCTTTTTAATTTTCTTTTTTTGAAGCTGAACTTTTTTATTCATTTTTTTTTACATAACTTCTTCTTTTTTCTTTTGGCGTTCCTCCAATTCTAATTTGGTTGGTGTTTTCGTAGCAATGATACTTTTTCCTTTTTTTCTTCCAACTCTTGTTTTTTTCCTGGGCATTGCTTTCGGAAAACCCTTGAATTTGTCAGGTCCTTCAAACGAATCTTGCGTAGTGGTTATTTTATCCTCGCTGATATTTGAAGCACTGCTAGAATTTTTTTTAAATAAATTATGAACTATAAAATACTTAAAACTTACATAGAAATTCAGCTGGTTTAGTATTTCGATCATAAACATCAATATTACCTGGCATAGGATCAATCGGATTTCGATTAATCTGGGCTTCATACAAAATATCGGCTATCACTTGGGTGGTGTTCTGCCAATTCATGGGCTGAGGATTAGGTCGATCTGTTACTTGACTTGGCAAAAAGTCGAGTTCAGTAAAAGTATTGCTGTCAAATGGATAGATTCCAAATTTTTTAAATGATGAAATAAAATTTGATGGAGTGAGAGCTCTTTCATGTGCAATAGCAACACTTTTGGCAACATCATATATAGTATAAGACATTCCAGGATTTTGCATCATCCACGAATCAACCGCAGAATTGTAAGGATTAGAGAATGGCTTATAAATACCTACATCCAATGGTTGGAGTTTATTTGTGCAATGTGGGGGAACAGTTAAAATTATTACTCCATGTGATTTTGCAATATCTAAAACTTCAATAACGAGATTGCTTTCGTGGTTGTCATAAATAAGGATCGAAGGATTATCCAATGAGCTATTCGAATATTGCACGAAATGTTTAATAACTTCAAAAATTAATTGTCCTGTCATCCATCCGCTAGGTACAAGCCAATCCCAAAGTTCCAGGCACAGCTCCTCTCAACATATGAGTTTTGAAGTGTGTTCTTGGGAATACCATTACTGGTGGTAGGTACTGCCCAGACGCACTTACAATACAACATGTGGTTACTAAAGTTCCACGTTCTCCACTAGTCATTTTATTCACTTGTTTTTGTCCCTTTTCACCAAGATTGAAAATTCGTCTCCCATCAGCGAAATTAGAACTACGTTGGTATATGTTCCTTAAATTTTCAAAAAACCTACTCACGTTGTGCTGGTTGAATGAAATTGATCGTGCAAGACTGCATGTTTCAGGCATACGCAGGGACAAATCAACATGCCTCTTTCTGAAGCTTCTAAGCCACTCTACTCCAGCCATATTCATAGTATTCCAGTTCGGTGGATACTTTTTGTTATTTTTTTGCCATTTCCAATGCTAGTTTCCTAACATCAATCATCATCAAACCATAAAACATTTTAGCGCATATTTTAATATATTCGCATAATGCACGTTCTTGTTCAACTGAGAACACCCTTTTTGCTAAGTAATTTGGCGTTAACTGAACCTCAAGTTCGTTATCCTTCTGTTTCTTTAAATACCGCCTAAGCGTTGTTGGCGCAATATTCTTCATAGCTGCAGCTTAACGGATACTCATCCCATTCTTTGATAAATGTATCGCTTAACGCATGTCACCGCTAGTGAATTTGGCTATTTTGCGACTGTCCATTACCACCCAGTATGCTCTGACTAACAAATAGTGACCTATCAAAAAATTAAAATTAAGAAATAAATTAAAAGATTGTTCAAATTGGCACACAATATAATATGTCCAAGAGTGGCGCACGCGCCACTCTTCAACACACCACTGTGCGCCACTATTAAACGCGGTCACTTTGTACACAATTTAATTTATATTTCTTACTGGATGGATTTAAGTTGTGAAATGAAGTATTCACAATAAAATTTATAATTAATTAATATCACTATTAAACCCTCATAATTGTTAGCTCTGTAACTTTTTTTGATAATTAAAATTGCTAAAAGAGAAAATTTTACTTTTCTTACCAAGAAAACGCTTAACATAAAAATCACGTCCTAATGTGTTCATGTCCAAACAACAACAGGAAGAAACGGACCAGAATTGAAAATAAACTACCTCGTAGAAGACACTCAAAAGAAAGACAAAGAAACAACAGAGAAATTTTGAGTGAACCACTGTATAACGTGCGCCAATCGTCAACAGTTTTTATTTTAGTAAAAACTTGTTTGGAATATGAAATCCTATGAAATTGGTTATAATCATTTTTTTCTGTCCGACGAACCGTTCTAGAAATATATGCGAAAAACTACTTCAAAAATCAAAATTGCACAGATGGGTGGCCATACGAAATTTTATACGCGCATTCGTCTAGGGTGTAATAAGAATTGGTCTTAGGCGAATTCTAGTTTTTTACTTGTTTTAAAATAAAAATATTTTGTGTATGCCACTATATACCGACTTCTGTGAACTGTGCAGAAAACTTTAAAAATACAGCATGCTGGCCGATCGGAATTCTCACATAGTGATTCTCATCCCGAAATAGGAACATAAATGCTATATGAATGTTTTATGCACTCCAAATGCTATATCGAAATATGTATTCTAAGCACAGAAAGTTACATCTTTATATAAGAATTTGTTACCTATACAGGGTGTCCCGTAATTGGTGTGATACCCGAAGGTTATGGATAGGTCATACTTAGACGAGCAAAAAATTCTAAGCGAGGGCACGGGGAATCCTACGGTTTCCGAGATAACGGGACTTAAAGATATTTGGGTAGGTTTTTATAGTTCGCTTTTTAACTTTAGAACTTTACACCCTATGATCATGATTTAAACTTTGGTGGATAGATAATCGTTGGACCTTTCCAATGGCCTATAAGCTTTCCCTCTTCCTCTTCGTTTGGAACTTATGGCTCAACAAAGTTAAACTTTCGGAATTTTAAATTGTTTTTTTTTTTTATTTAACTACTCTTATAACTAAAGAATACGTCATCAATACCCATTTTTCAAATGGGATTTAAAAAGGCTGAAAAGGATCATTTCCAAAAGAAAATTGCGTACTTTCTGGTACTTATTGACCTTATTCAGCCATTTTCGCTGGATATGCTTAAGAAAAACTGAGTGTGCTGGATTATATTAAACCCAAGATTTTGGCTTTCTTAAATCCAATATGAAAAGTTGGTATTGATGACCTTTTTGTGATAAAAATAGTAGTTAAATAAAAAAAAAAGTTATAAAAAAAATTCTTAAATTGTAATTTTGTTGAGCGACAACGTCAAAACAGAAAGGAGGAGGGAAACAATGTGTAGGTCATTAAAAAGGTCCAATGATTATCTATCCACCAAAGTTCATCATCAAAGGGTGTAACGTTCAGAAGATGCAGGGTCATCTATTAAAGCATACTCAAATATCTTTAAATCTCGTTATCTCGGAAAGGTTAGGATTTCCCGTCCCATCCAATACAATTGTTTGCTCGTCTAAGTATGTCTTATCCATAACCTTCGGGAGTCATACCACTTACGGGACATCCTGTATAAACGTTTATTCCCGCTTATGTATGTAGGTATTGAAGTCATGGGATGAGTTTTTGTGTGTTATATCAAGACTTATAATCTTTAAAGGAGAACTGAAATCCTGTGTCATGTCTTTTTTATGTACCGCGCTATCCAGTAGCCATATCTGCTCATTATTTGTACGGCGCATTTACCAGTGATAAAGATTAGGTAAAAATTATCTTTTTTACGCATTAGATCCATTTATTTCGAGAACCAAATGAACATAACTGTTTTCAACCATAGTTAGTTAAACAGTTTAGTTATTTATTTATTTTGAGCAGTTTCCTATTTTTCTATCTAGCGTATTAAATACAAACAGTAAAATGTAAATCATTGGGAAATTCAAACCTTGTGAAAAATTTGTTTTATTATTCAGAAATATCCTCATAATATGTAAATCATATTTTATAATACCAACTTTTGTACTAAGTGAAAACTTTCTATAGGATTCTAAGTCGCGCAAATTAACTTTTTCCCTTTAGGATTGGTAATAAAAAACACACAGGATAGATTTCATTAATTAAAACACAACTTCCACTGTACTGAACAATCGAATATTGTGTATATTCACACAAACTATCTGTGTACATTTTTATATAATAATCTTTATTACAAAATTTGGTTGCTCTTTTGAGTAAACCAAGACAATACACAAATATATACATATATGAGCTTTTACTATATTCAAGCTTTCTTAATTACTTGCGAATGAATTCACGTCGGTCTTAAGACAGAATTCTGGTTTCTTTAATTCTAAAATTCTCATAGTTAAAACTGCTTACCTAATCATTGTTCCCACGTTAAGTTTTGATAAGCATTTTATTAAATTGTCTTTTTTTCTGTTTAGTTTGCATGTAAGTCTGGGAATGTGGGAAAATGTGGAAAATATGGAGGAATGGATCAGGTTCGTATAGGAATTTCATTTATGTCGAGAGTGGCTAGACTTATAATTGAATATCGGTTTCCCGTATTAAAGTGAGGTAACGTAACTCGCATGCATAATAAATTCCACATGAATAATAAGTTTGTAGACTCATCTAGGATCTATTGTTTTTTAATGATTTTGCATTAAGATCATCATTAAGATAATTTGTTCCTAAGTCAGTGAAGAGGAGTCAGTAGCAACATTTGTAGGCAATAAAATTTACTATGTGTAGGTTTGTCTCCTGAAATTGAGAAAATGTATATAAAATTAGCCTAGACCACAGACCACATTAGAGACATCTAGCGTGAAAGGCAGAAACCCATCCTGCGACAATTTAAGATGAAAAATAAATATTTGCAGTTCAAATAACTTGTAAATTTTTAACTATAATTAACTCTCCTAAATTATTTTTGCACATAATTGATAAATATACTATTTTGCTTTGTATATCAACAACTCTTTCTCGTCGGTGAAATATCGTCAGAAAAAACAACTACTATTAGAGTCAAATTATTAAAAAAAGCGCCTCTAAAAATGAAAAAACTCAAAGTTATTTGCTAGATCTAGGCCTGCTAACAGGAACTTGATTTAAAAAACTTCAAATTTGACCATTTTTTAAAAGCTTCCGAGCTATTCTATTCCAATACATTTTTTAAAATTTTTGTCGACGTTATTTACTAGACTTCTTCGATTACCTTTAATTTAATGTTTTCCAGAAATTCGCATTCAAAAATGTACCAAATTTGCAAATCATGGTACTGACTCCTCTTAAGCTATAAGTTATATTTAATTTCTTTATAAGTGAAATAGTCCAATTTAAAAAGTCCTACAACAAAATCATAACACTAAATTTCTACAATAGGGAATATACAATGTCTTATATAACATCAATAGGAAATTAAGATATACATAAGTACATTATAGGAATTATTATTTGTATATCAACCTTAAATTTCATTCTTCATTTTAACCCTATATGGGTCTAGTGGTATTCCCTGGGAATTCGGTGAGACAATAATCTGTATTGTTTTGACAACTTAAGTTTGCAAGATTTATTCCCTAACAGAGATCCGAGCTTTATATATGACAAAAAATTTTCGTTGGGAAGGCAGGATTATTAGCTGCTGCTTATGGACAACTTCAAAATTTTAAAAAACAGATATGTTTAATTTCATAAGTCAAAAGAGATGCCGCTAGCGCAATAAGATTAAGAAGAAGACTGGAAAAGTTATGCGCACGTAGTTTGCAGAGATATACGTAAACGATAATATTATTGGAAGAGGCCCATATCCATGCTTTGAAAATTAGCATAGCTAGCAAAGTTTTTATCTACCTTGTACATAAATACTATAAACTAAAAGCTTTAACAATCAACTGTACTTTTGTCACAAATAAATTATAGTATACTCTTTCAAGAATCCATGCCACTGTCCTACATATTTGTCACTAATACGTGATATGTAGTTTCTCTTCGAAGAAGTTACTCCAGAGACTCATGCCACATTTACCAGCTCTTTCTCAGATCAACTATACCTATCCTAAAGCTAATGTTGGCATACTCCGCATATTGGCTTATAAGAGGTAATATTCGTGTTATTTTTTCCCCGTTCTTAAAAATCACTGTAAATGTCTTTAATGAAACTTTAGTCCCGCAAAAGAATCTAACTTTGTGCAAATTTGTAAAGACAAGACTCTGCATGAAAATTCCTCCTCGCAATAATATCTTTGATCCCAAATAACTTTCCTGTAAAATCTCATTCCGATGAATTCTCATTTTTATAAACTAATAATGTGTGTTAGCTGTCAAAGTGTCAAGTCCCGAAAATTTCAGCTCCGTGAATTCTTTTTAGTTTTTGGCATCTTTAATCAGCTGTTCAATTGAATATATTTGATTAACACTCAACTGTGATAATTGTGATAATTTGCCAGCGTTGGGAGTTGATTTTCTCGAAAGACCGGTGATATTTCCGGAATTTTTCGCATTACATAGGCGGCGTCCTGCGGCCATATTACAAATTGTTTAATTATCTGTGCGGAATTAAGAGTCGGAAAGTTAAAAGTTATAAGATTGCAATATTTTATGGCAAATATTCTCATAAATAAAGCAGGTCAACTCGAATAAAGAATCTTGATGGATATTTAGTGATTACAATATTACAGCATTAGTTGAAGACTCAAATGTGCATAGGCGGCGTCCTGCAGCCATTTTGCAAAGTGCAAAATAATTGTGCTAAATTAAAAAATTCAAGTATTTTAAAATTGTTTAATAAATAAATAAAACAACAGTGTCTGCAGTATCATAGCGATAATTAAATTGATTTGCCAACATTGAGAGTTGATTTTCTCGAAAGAACGGTGAAATTTCTGGAAATTTTCGCATTACACAGGCGGCGTCCTGCGGCCAAATTACAAATTGTTTAATTATCTGTGAGAACTAAGAGTTAAAATAGTTGAAACTTATAAGATTGAAATACTTTATAGTAAATATTCTAATTAGTAAAACAGAACCGTTTTGCGAAAGATTCTGAATAGATTCCAGTATTGGGTATATGCTTTTGAAAGCTAAATAATCTGTGTCAAAAGCACCGCTATCATTATCAACGAATAATTGCTATAGTTCTCCAATAAATATATAAACAACATTGTTAACAATATCATAGTTATATTTAAATGCTTGAATGTGCGAACAATTATGGTGCAGGAACTGATATAACTCACCAAGCCTTGAGTGGTCCATTCTGGAAAGCCTTACCGGGAACTCATGCATTGCGAATTAAACTCTAAATGCACATCATCAATTTGAGGCGAACAATTGTGGTGCCGTAACTAGAAGAACTCACCAATCCGTGAACGCGCCATTTGGGAAAGCCTCACAGGGAACTCATCGTAATTCTATATAACATTACCATATTGAATGGCAAATTAAGCTCTGTAGCCCTGGGGCAATCTAACTATGACAGATCTGTCGTTTTACTAGTTCTATACATAATTATAATTATTATCTTATATTGCCAGGAGCATTCGCTTTCTTAAAGGAAAACTTCAGCTCCAAGTACGTGATTCAGCTAATGGATACACAGATACTCCCGGTTCTCTTAAATACCGGGCGGCACAGTATCACTACAGGAGAACTTTAGCTACAGCTAACGCGAAAACATCTTGTCATATTCTGACATCCTGCAACTGGTATTCAGACAGCAGTGGGTAGCGCTATTGCAAGGAAAGTCTAAAAATAAAGAAGAAGTTAGCACACAACATCCTATACATCTGAAGCTAAGTAGAGTAGTAATTAAGAATTTATATCTTGAAATATAACATTAAATTATCTAATAGGAAATTACACCAAATTAAAATTCAAAATAATTCAAAATAGATCTATTAACATATCAGCCTTTCAAGGCTTTATTTCATAAGAAAGCGGATTAAAAGGGTTTCAATTCTGAAATGGCTGATACACATAGATAAACTGGAACTATATTGGCACATTGGCAGTGCAAGTCTATCCACATTGGATCATACTTATTTAAATGCAAATCAAATTTAGTTAAGCTTGGACTAACGAAGAGTATAGTTAAGCGGAGTCGTTGAATTATCTGCTCAATACAATATAACTGTAACATAGATTGAATTCTGTTTGTCTGCTGAGTTCTGTGCAGCTTACGAATACTGGAATCAATACTATTCCATAATAAAGTGTATTAAATGGGTAGATTTCATTTCTGAAATAGTAGATATACATAGATGAACTTGAAATATTTTACACATTGGCAACTCAAGGCAATCCACATTAGATCATACTTATTTAAATACAAATCAAATTTAGTAGGCCTGGGCTAACAGAGAGCGTAGCTGCTCAATTCAACATAACTGTAGCCAATAATAGATCGAATTCTGTTTGTTTGTTGAGTTCTGTGCAGCTTACTAGTACTTTAATCAATACCATGTCTAGAATAAGATAGATACCCAAAGTTATCTGCGCACTACTACATAACTGCAGCCCATACTAGATTGAATTCTGCCAGTTTGCTTAGATCGATGTAGCTCACTAGTGCTGGAATCAATACTATGTCTAAAAATAAAGTAGATACCGAAAATAAGACTGCAGTCCCAAATTTTACGGTAAACACCAGGGGCACAACTCGTCGCCGAACAACATCCGGTATCCCAATTAGCATCAATCTATCAACCGCATCCGGTTTTCTTAAAAATAACAATACATCTGTTCCTAGTTGTAATAACAACACAGCCAATACTACTCCGAAACTAAATAAAGATAAAAAAACTAATAAATCCAAAAAGTCTGAGAAACCTAATGTAAACAAGCAGGCCACATCGCGATCGAAACAATCTCTAAAAAAAACGTCTACACTGAAAAAAATCATCAGAAAGTGCGCCTGCCGTGCATAAGCCTAGCTCTGATAACTCCAAGGGTCCGGTGTCGTCTTCTAGGGTAAGTGTCTGTCAACCGACGACCCACCCAAAAGATCAGCTAGCGAGACAGGAGTGTACTGGATTGATTGCTGGGGGTGTAAACTATGGTTCCACCTAACTTGTGCTGAAGTCACGGTTGTTGACTATCTCGCCTTCTACAGTGAAAAAAGAGTCAAATGGGTCTGCAAATCCTGCATTAGTACGCAACAGCAATAAAAGCAGCGGCAATGAATCAACCTCATTGCTGACCAATGAAAGTGTCGTCATACTCCCTCCAGTCAATACACATAGCCTGAAGTCTCCCAAACTAGTGAATATCTCCAATAAAACAAAAGCATGTAATCAGTTTAACGCAGAAGAAAATCCTATTCACTTATCCAAAATTGTAGCACAAATTGCGACTGCACCAGTCAAGGCCGCCTCTTCCACAATACCTATCTCGGGTATTGACACAACAGATCTTGCAAATCATCAGAGTACGCTGATTGGAGATTTGCAGAACAGTATCAGCCTTCTAACTAAAAAGGTGAATCTACTGACTGATGCAACTAAGCATTCAGCCAATGCCCTTGCAGATATCAATTGCTTAACTCGCAATTCAGAGAAGAGACGGTCTGTCATTATCAGTAACCTGCCGAGTGCCCTGCTATCCGACAATTTTAAAGATAAATTTTTACCTGATCTGTGCGCAAGCGTAGTATCGGATCCCAACTTCCTTAACCGCATTGAATTTGCAGCACCATTTAAACACAATGTAGCATCTATAACCAATAAAGTCTATAGTCCTTAATCAGTGATCCATCCCTAAAAATTTAACCACAGTAAGACATCTGGCAGATACTTGTAACGTCCGGGCACTAATGATATGCGAGACGTGGCCAAAGGCTCATCACTCGTCCAAAATGCTTGAGGTTTTGGGTTACAGGATGCATAGATTGGACAGGACCTCCAGACAAGGTGGTGGAGTTGCCATCTATGCGGCCGGTACCCTGCAATCTCAGCCAATATATCGCTTCATTGACAGCAGCTGGGAGATACTTGCGGTTCAAATATCAGGCTTTGAAACTAACGTGGACCCAATCATCCTTGCTGTTGTCTGCAGATGCGCTGCTACATTCACCGATAATGATCTATCAACTCATAATGAGTTCCTAGACAGAATGGTGAGTCGTTCATCGCGTTTATTTATCAGTGGCGATTTCAATATCGATATGGGTACGGACTCTCCAATCAGGAATGCCCTGGCGGACCTTTTATCCGAAAAGGACTGATCATCCTTAATGAGGGGCCCACCCGTCACGGTCCAAGCTCAGCCACAGTCATTATCTCATAATTTCACTACCCTCCTTCCAACCAATAATAACAGGACAATGTCCAGGCATCTCCGAACATGAGCTGTTATTTGCATCCTTTAACCTTCGCCTATCACTCCCAATCCCAATGAAGTCGTTCCGTAATTTTAATGCCATCCAAACCGATTCCCTTCAGGCAGATCTGACTAGTGCTGACTGGTCTCCTATATACAACAATCCTGATCCAGAAACAGCTGCTGGTCACTTCTCTGATACAATCTGTGCAATATTTGACAGACAGGACCCGGTTAAAACTGTGAGGACGCGCTCGTCCAGCGAATTCATTCTCAGTTCACCGGAAATTCTTCTTGCATTGCCAACTGCGTGACATTGCATACAGGCAGTGGAAGAGGAATAAGACAAATCTAAACTACAGAGCATTTCACGGTCAGAGGAGACTAGCTGACTACATGATCCGGGCTAAACTTAGAACTAAGACCCTTGCCGGGCTTAGAGACGGGAACTCCATCAATTGGAGGAAAGTAAACGACATTGGGCTTGGCTCTAAGGCTCAGATCCAGTCTAACTTAAATCCTGATGAATTTGCGGATTTTCTTTTTCTCCAGCGCTACAACCCCTCCGTCCCATCCTTCTATTTCCATCCAGCTACCTACTTTCCGAACTGATATGTTGAATCGGGCCGAGCTCGGATCACACCCAACGCTTGCAATCAACCAACATTCAACCTATATCTAATCCGGCTTCTGAAAACACCCCAAACGAGTCCACTGTGGTACTCAACAGTACATATTCAGCTCCTGAAGAACACCCCAATTTCAGTATTAGGAACGTAACCGAGATTGAGGTAATTAATGCATTCACTAGGGTCAAGTCCAATGCAGTGGGACACAATGATGTACCAACAAAATTTTACAAATTCATTTTACCGTTCATAATTCCAATTGCTACCCATCTCATCAACCGACTCCTATCAAGCTCACATTTTCCTGACCGATGGAAACTCGAATTGGTCACGCCCATTCCTAAGACGGCTTCTCCTGCCAATATCTCAGAATGGAGACCAATCACTATACTGCCTGCAATATCAAAAGTCTTGGAGTTCCTCATTGCTGATCAGATATCAACCTTCGTCACCGAAAACAATCTACTATCTAAAATGCAGTCTGGCTTTAGACGCTTTCACTCAACTAGCACTGCGCTGCTTGAAGTGACAGCAGACATCCGAGACATGTGTGACAGGGGTCTCTCAGTGATCCATGTAGTACTTGACTTCAGCAAGGCATTCGACTCAATACCTCACGAAAGACTAATCTCAAAGCTTTGATCCCATTTTAGTTTCTCCCTCTCCGCTGCTGAGATGATTCGCAACTACCTAGCAGGCAGATCTTTCGTGGTCAAATCAACCGAAACATACTCCAATATAAGACCCTTAACATCGGGCATTCCCCAAGGAGCGGTCCTAGCCCCCTTCTATTTTCTCGATACATCTATGACGTGGGGGAGATTCTTAATAATGTTCATTTTCACATATACGCAGATGACATCCAGATATACATCGGTTCTCCGGCAGATAGACTGCACGAATCTATACAAATTATTAACGACACTCTAGCTGATATCGCATCTTGGGCAGCTGCTAACGGCCTAACACTTAACCCAACCAAAACACAGGCCATTGGGTATGCTATTAGAACCAACAGAATCGCTAATCTATTATCTCAAATTCCCTGCATAATCATATTGAGCCATAGCATCCCTCTGACACCGAAATTTGTGAAGAACCTGGGACTCCTTATGGATCCCTGCCTCTCCTGGAAGACACATATAAATTTGATGTGCTCTTGAATATATTATGGACTCCGCTCCCTCTACGCGGTTTCCCCTCATCTTGATGAGACCACAAGATTACGACTATTCAATGCACTTATGCTACCACACTTTCGTTATGCGGACATCGAACTCTATCCACTCTCACAATCCGGACTATCCAAGCTGCTGCGTGCTCTCAAGGCATGTGCCAGATTCGTATTCAATCTGAGACGCAGGACGCATCTGGGTCCACTATTGGAAATCCTCCTCCCCGGATCGCTACAAGGAATGTATGATCTTACAGCACTGTCCTTCATACATAAGGCAAGGGTTGGTCTATTGGCAGGGTACGTGTGCGATCGCTTTTCGTGGAGTGACAGGGACGGCCGCCGACTGATATACCCTAGGGTGAACACTCCGTTTGGCAGCAGAAATATCTACTCCCAGGGGGTTACAAAGTGGAACAGCCTACCAGGTGACATCACAGAAATTGGATCCACAAAAGAATTCAAAAATAAAGCTATGTGCTCTCTGAGAGAGGCCTGAGCTGTCGCTAATGGCTAATATCTGTTGTACGTAATCTGTTGGTATCATTTGATAGCTAAGATATATTGCTTATGTCGTAATTGCTAATGTCGTTGAGTCCATAACGTTGAAAAACTCTTATATATCTTGTTTTGTAATGTAGCTGCAATCGATAACTACAGCTATATTACGGCATTTAGGTGGACAGTGTAGCGGTATGAAAAAAAAGATATGTGTGCTTATGTTTAATGCTGGATTTATTGAATAATTCCAATGTGACACTTCAATTTATAAATTCACTACAATTTAATTTTTTCACTAATTTAACTCTGTTTATTAATTGTTCGATTGCATATATAGTTATTATG
Source organism: Dioctria linearis (assembly GCA_963930735.1). Taxonomy (NCBI): domain Eukaryota; kingdom Metazoa; phylum Arthropoda; class Insecta; order Diptera; family Asilidae; genus Dioctria; species Dioctria linearis. The sequence goes on along the minus strand of OZ005740.1, from coordinate 73,633,280 downwards.
CCGTATTTTGGCATATATTTAACTAAATGCAATTTGTAGCCTTTTCTAATTTTACGCGTTATACACTTAATTTAGTTCACTTTGCACTTAATTACTTAACTAATTTGTTTCTTTGCATTTATAATTAAAATGCCGAAAGCTGGCATGTATTTAATTTTTATGCACGAAACTTATTTACTAAATTAATTGACACAATACTTATCTGTAGAACAAAACTCAAAAACTTCCTGTCCTTTGCCAACACCCACTGCACACAACCTTTTAGCATGTAAAAATATTGTACCTTTAATGGCACGTTATATTGCTTATTGCTGAAAACTAAAAAAAATATTATTGCTAAGAAAAACTTGTTAGATATTTCACTTGTGATTGCTGTCAAAAACTGAGAGAGATCTTAGGAATTGCCCCCTTTTTATAGGCTCTAAGCGGCCATTTTGACGTTGACGTTGGCCATATGACGTTCCACACGAAAAATGCAAATTAAGCATATTTTTCGACTTTGCTTGACTTGTATACTTATGTCCAAATGTGCCAATTTCCTTTAACTAATTTATTCAAAATTATCCATGAATTTTCGTAATTTATTTTTTGAAATATTTTAACTTTTCTGAAATTTATCAAGATGGCGGCTTCCTGCCATATTATGACAATTTCCAATGTGGAACGCAAATATTTCTCATTTTTCTTGCATCCCGTTTTCGCATCTTTCTCTTTCCCACTTATTATGGGAATTAATTTTACTTTTTTTCGCGAATATTTATTTACCTGGTAACTTTCGCGGTTTTTAAGCATTACCAACAGGTAGCGCGTAGCCAACTTCGTATAATCAGCTTTTCACCGTGTCAAGTTGACAGTCGCGATCGCGGTGTTTTCATTCGAAAGTGTCGTGTTGTTTTTCGTGTGTTTCATGGCAAATTGTGCATTAATTGTCCAGGTAAGTGTCTTTTATCACTATTTAAGTGTTTAGTTTTAATTCTGTGTCAGTTCCGGCATAAATAATTTGCAGGAAATATGTAAATTCTTATAAATTATTTCTGCTGGAAACTGATTTGTGACATGTCAACAATGAGGTAAATTGTTGATTTTTGTTTATTATGTGCGTTGTGCCTAATGCACATTCATGTAATTTGCACATGTAAACCTATTTGCATAATTTGCAAATGTTTATTATGCAGAGAACATGAATTTTGCAAGAATTGGCATGCAATTGTTGTTGTACTGCCAAGAAATTGGTTTCTTGGCAGTTTTGCATGTATGTACTTAAATTTTTTATTGTACTGCATAATAGTTACTTCAATTAGTTCTATTAAACTAATATCTATCTATTTTTTCCATTTCAGATACTTCTTGAAGATACAGGAGGCAAGTGATGACTGGACACAGGATCTTGGAATTCTAGGGAAGTATTAAGTACTTTATATATTGTATTTTAATTATTTTCTTTTTTATTTTTCAGCTGCGTTCAACATATCTAAACACAGCTAATGTCTAAACACCAATAACTGCTATTCGTAAGGTCATCACAACACAACTTATACTCACAACACAACTTATACTGAATATTTTGAATTTTATATAAAAAAAGAAAAAAAAATGTACCTATGTAAAAATCCAGAATAATAACAACTACTAAACTATGTACAGGCAATGAATGCCTAATAATATTTTTCAATTCAATTCATTTTACAGCATTTAATTTATTAAGTTTGCTCTCATTCATTTGTTAATCTTGATCTACATTATAAGTATCTATATTAGTATCCACATAAAATTACCTGTTAGGACTTTTTACAATAACTTTGACCATAACATCACTAGGTAAGAAATTAGAAAATAATAACAACTACAACCTTGTACAGGCATTGAATGCCTAATAAGCTAACTTCATTTCATTTTATAGCATTTAATTCATTAATTACTCTCATTCATTTATTAACTTTTATCTTGTCTAATTTCATTTATTATATATATTATAAGTATCCATATTAGTATCTTCATACTATTACCTGTAAGGACTTCTTACCGTCCAACTTATCTCAAAAGGCTATCTCATATTCTTTATATTCATTTTATTTCTTTATGTCTAATATCGGGACGGCCTATGGCCTGACTAGCTACTCTGATTTATGTTATTTTGCTGTTAATACTAAGCTCTTATACTAAGCTACTAATGTCGTAATGTCCAGCGTTGTACGTTGCTTCAAGCAGGGGCTTATAAATAAATTCTTTTTGATTTGATTGATTTGATAAGGAAATCTTTGGAATTGAGCTTAAAATGCCATGGATTAGTACGAACATTTTAAGAGTTTAATAGAAAGTTGAATGAGCCTAAGGAAAGAAGTCCTCAGCGATAACAAGGACTTATACCACTTCAATAGGCGATTCAATTTTAATTTCATTTAATTCAGCTTGAAAACTGATTCGGAAAATTTCATTTTCGAATTACACAGATCGTTTAATTTATATTTCCAATCTTAATTAGAAAATGTGATTAAAGCCAAAAGTGTCTGAGGACGGATTTGTTATCGATTCTGGCTTAAAATTGAAGTCAAAGGGACGCATGGGATTATTTTCTTAACTTATAGAAATTAATCTGAATTGAAAACTTATTTTGACTGGAATTATGAGAGGTAATTAGCTTGTAATATCCGCGATACTTGAAATACTATTATAGCATTTAGCAGGAATTAGTAGGAATAAGTATATGTTCATTTCTTAAAGTAAGGCTAAGAATTTCTCATCAAGAAATTCTATTGAAAAGTTTCATAGACAATTTCTTACAAGAAGGCTCTAAAGCAACGAGTGTTTTTGTAAAATTCCTGCAGTGTCTTACGAACAAGGTGATGAATAAATTTGGTTATAATGAGGAAGGGAATGGATACAAATAATTTGGGATTTGTGATTTTATGTCATAATCAAACATTAAATTTTTTGTTGTAATCTTTCTTCCCAGTAGAGTCTAGTGTCTAGGTAACTAAACCTCATGGTGGGTTACATCAGGACTAGTTCTTGATCTCCCGACTTCAAGAGACGAAACCTCCTGAAAGGTTAAATCCTGACCACTCCTTGACTTCCTTGGTCCAAGAGGCAGATACCTACGACCTTTTCAACAATAAATCATCGATCGGATTGGAAGCTATATCCATAGGTGATAAGCCAAACTTCTGTCTTCATAATTGGCTTTGACAATACAGGCTCTCACTCCAGTAACAGCGCAGTAGTGGTTATATAGGAACTATTCATAAGGGATAAGCCATATATGCACAAACAAGCGCGATAGAGGCTTTTCGATGAAAAAGTAAAATTGAAAAGAGAATCAGATAATGGATTGGCCGCCTGTCTGGTTCTCGCTGAGGCTCCATATATGGAAACTGCATCCTAAATCCGTTCCCCAAGAGAAATTTCAAAGCATGGAAGGCCTCGTATGAGCTTTCTGGATGATGTTGATTTCTGATGAATTACTGGAAGTGATATTGGGGTATTCCTGAGATGGAGAAATATATATATTACTAGAGCAGATCTCAACAACTGCGAAATCGAACTTTGTTTAACGACAAGTTCAACCAAGTATTAGAAGCGAAAAAGTATCATTTGCGTTCATGTCCATAATTGATACAAGTTTCCAATACTGCACAGAACACCCGCAAGTCCATTATTCAGAGAGAAAAATTTCTTTCTGACCAGAATGTTGGACTAAGAATCTTGGCAACCCTCCATGATAGCAAAGGCATCTGGTCTCTAGACAAAACCATCAAGGACAACTTCACCAATTCCTCTATACCTTTACTGACAATGGTGTATTGGTTGTTGACTCCCTGAATAAAGCTAATATTTTGGCTGGTAGATTAGTTTCAAATGCTCGTTTTCCATTCACTTCACAGATACCTGTTTCGCACATCCCGTGTGGATGCATGCAAGCGGCAAAACACATCCGTAGGAGAGATGTGTTCAAGGTCTTTTTGGGATAAGCATCTCTAAAGCCGCAGTTCCTGTTGGGTTCTCACTCCTGATAATTAAAAGCTGTCTTGTCTTATTAGACAGGAAAAGTTCCAGCTAGTTGGAAACTAGTTAACGATCAGCCTATTCTCAAGAAAGGAGAAGGTAGGGATACCATTAATGATCGACCAACTGCAATCACTTCGATTTTTGAATCTATTATTAGCTCCAAATTAACGAAGTATCGAGGAGCCAAACAACGCATCAATGATTAGAATATGGCTTCCAGAGTGGACGGTTAACTGGAGATTTGCTGACTTTTCTTATGGAACGTTGGAGCCGTATTCTTCACATTTTTAGCGAATCCAAGATCCCCTCTTCTTCAATTATAAATTGACAGTCTTTCATCTGATCGCCTAATACAACTTGTACTAGACAGCGTTTCCCAGAACTTCACCCTATAAATGCCGATGCCTCGGGCTCTGTTATCTCTCCATCTCTCTTTTTAATTTTCTTTAATGATCTGTTTTCTTTTACTTTTAACCCAATCCACAGGTTTGCCTATCGCAGTACCCATGATTTCGCTAACACCTTTGACACACTTGGGGACTTCAGGGGGCGTGCCACATCTGTCAATCGACCTTTCATGATTGATCAGTGATTAATAACCGCGATAATAAACTTGGTTAGGGTAACGCGAATCGCGTCGAATTCAAGGCATCTAACTCTCAAAGCTGTTTCATCTCTTTAAAACAAAATCATAAATTTTGCACAGCCATTTCTTTCGATGGAGCACTGATTTACGGCACACCGTCTTTATGTATTCTTGGCATTAATATTTCCCGTAAGTTAAGCTGGGCAGGTCACATCTTTGCTGTTGTCAAATAAGCATCGAAATGTCTTGGATTTCTGATATCAAGCGCTTCTCCACAAGTCCTATATCAGACGTAGATTGGAATACAATTCTCATATCTCGGCCGGGACTAGTAGCACAAATTTAGCTTTTAGAGCCGTGAAACCAATTGGAGACTTGGCAATTGTTAGATCGACTCAGTCAAGCACCGCCTCAATGTTCGGTGGTTTTCATTCCTTTCCCTACCAAGCTGTGCTTTGTATTATAGGGTATCTTCTGACTTTGGCTTATTAGTCAAACTTTCTTAACTTTTCATTGAAGTTATATACTTACAAGCTATGTATTGTATGTGTTCTGTGACAGCTATTTTAAATAAATGTAAAGTTCGTAGCGCTCTAATTCCTGTATATTACAAAGTTATAATTTATGATGAATTTGAATTTGAACAAAATGTATTTGTACTAAATAAAATGGATGATTTGGAAGCGTTACACTTCCGGTATTTACAAACCAAAAGAAAATAAATAATCTATCAATTCGTTTGTCTTTCGCGAGTGGCAAAATTTGAACGTTGAGCAACTTTCTTCGTTCTTTTAAATTTTGTGCATTTGATATTTGTGAGTCTTTGAACCTTTGATCAGTTTCCAGCTTATAAGGTTTTTAGTTGCGCCCCTCCCCCCTCTCACAAGAATCCAGGATCCGCCCCTATGTGGTGTACCATATTATAACACATTTAGACATTGTGTTATAATAGCTTTGTTGTTTAGTGCGAGGTGGAGGAAGTTGACCTACGTCACCACGCCCCATACAAAAGAATCTCGTGCCTAAGAACGCCAATTACAAGCGAAATCAGCTATACAAATTCGTGAAGGGACTCTACAACACTTACTTTTGGACTTGTTGGAGGATCAGATATTATGATCCCCTGAGTGCCTTGTGTCCGGCCACCATTGGCATCGCCGGTACATCATTACGATGTTAAAATTCACCTCGCTATCATTTCTTATTTCTGAAATCTATGACTGGAGTGGAGTCGAAATAATGTATAATAAACATGGATTAAGTAGTCGAGTTGGCAACTAACAACTGGAATTTATTTTATTTGCCTCTTACTGCAAAGTTCTGCTAGGTTGTATATTTATTGTGAATTTATTTTGTTAATTTAAACAAAATTTATAACTCTTATTACTCTATCACAGTGATTCTCAACCTTTTTTTTTTGTTGCGGTACACTTTTAACAATTTCAAAATTTGGCGGCACACTAATAATAAAATAACTTCAAAAGAATTTTAATTACCTATAATACACTGTGTAAAATAATTTATGGTATTAATTTTTAATGTAAAATAAAATAATATTTACTACAAAGACAACAGAATGTTTATTGAGTGATTAATTTGAAATTAATTATAAGAATATATTTAGTGCGAAATTTGAGCTTGATGAATGAAATTCATTGCCATACGCAACAACGGGAATAATCACCTAATTTGAAAAGTGCAATGAGAAATCTTGCCACCATATAATTCATACTTACTTTTTATAAAAAGTATTTATATGGGCAATTGGGTGACCTCTATCATCGAACTGCACAGGTAGGCGATCAGAGATAACCACACTGATGAGACCTCTCCGATCGCAGGATCGAAAAGTTCGATATTTGTTAGGTTTTAATTTAACTGCAATTAATTCGGCTATTTCATAAGAAGCTATTTGAGCTTTTTCAGACACACTAAATTCTTTTTCAAAAACCTTTACTTGTTTGAATTTTGCAGATAAAGATTTTTGAAAATAGCTTTTGTCTTTTGATATAAGTGAAGGATGGTTAGCCAGCACGTGACGTTGGAGTTTGCTCGAAACCATAGCACTATTTGATAATTTACAACCACATACAAGACACTCGGTAACAACTGTATCCTTTTCTAATGTAAATCCAAATTTAAAGAAATCATTATATTTCCGATGAACATTATATATTTTTGAGGAGGAAACATTTTTACTCGTACTGGGCGTGGGGACATCTGCATGATTGCTAACATCATCATTATTTTCATCGTTAAGCTTTCTCCTTTTTTAAATGGTTAAGCAATCAGAAGGTTCTTTTAAAATTAAAATAATAATGTTGTCAAAAAATTATTAAAAAAGACGAATCATATAAATTTCCTTTGCATACGTTTTGTAAGTTTGACAACACAATACTGCCTAACAATTATAGAAATTTATAAATTCGACCACAGATCCAGCCAGTAAATAGTAAACTGGAACTAGTATTTTTCTTTGGGCTTAATCCACAATTGTAGCAAAATAATATAAGCATCATAATACAGTGAAAACTTTTAGTAACGAAAGACTACTTCAACTTCGATGGTTTTCGAAGAACCGATATATTAATTCGCCCTCTGTAACGAAGTGACTCACTCGTTGCCAGATGCTCGCAAAGGTATCAACATTTTCGGGAGTAAACGCCTATACTTCCAGGAATAGCGGTTTTGTGAACAAGTCAGCTTCTTTCGTTTGTTGTGATTATTATTACTATTGCCTTTATTGACTACTGACTGAATCAGTGCGTAAAGGATGAGTCATATTACAAATCAGATTTTCATATCCGTTCATCGTTTCAACTAATGAAAACATTTTGCATTTAATTTTGCCCGTGCATAGGTACATATTTTGTACTCATTTCTTATAGCAAAAGGAATTGCTCGGTTCCTTAAGTTTCGTTATAGAAAGTTTTCACTGTATATAATTTAAATAATGCTCAACATAATAATATAAATCTAGCGAAAAAAGGTCGCCGGTATAACGGTACGGTAGATTCGGCTCGGCAGAATAATTGAATCGGCATAACAAAAATGCCGACGACGCGCTGTAATGATTGCGGTATAACTCATTAGATACCTTTTTCCCATCTCGTTTCGGTTTCAATAAATTTATGTATAAAACTACATACAAAATAATTTTTCTTGTTTGCATTTCGAAAATTTGGCGGCACACTTCAAGAATTTGACGGCACACAAAAGTGCCGCGGCACAGTGGTTGAGAATCACTGCTCTATCACAACAACTACCATACATAATATGTTATGTTTAACTCTCACTTCAACTATATTTGGACCCTTTCTCAGCTCAATATTTTGACCCTGTGAACTGTGAAGCACGAGTGAAAGCTTAGGCCCCTCCCTGACAGGTCGATACAACATCGGTACGGAATTGACTCGGATAGCGTGTAGCATGTCGATCCACTGTCGACGCCGTGTATTTTAATCAGCACCCACACACGGGTCTACACTGCGCGGTTGAGATGCAACATTTGTTCGGTATGCCCAAAACCTTCGAGAATACTTCACAAGCCATGAAACAGACTACCTCCCTACCAAATGCGAGGCCCAACGTAGTCCTTACATTCTAAAATATTTGCCGTGCTCTTATGTAAAACTGACAAAAGTTTGATTTGAATACCTCCCCCGCTCTAAAATACTATTCATACAGAAAAATGGTGTTCTGATAATCTTGAGCTTGCTATCTTATCTTCCGAACCGTAATAAAATGTTCATACCTTTCCTAACAAAATTTTTTAAAAAAAATTGTCTTAACCAAATGCCTACGATTTCTCAAACAAAAATTCTCAGCTGAGTAGATATAGATTTATGTTTCATGGCTTGGGAAGTATTCTCGAGGGTTTTGGTATGCCGCGTTGCAACATGCCTTGTCAGTAGAGAAGCAGCATTTACCGACTTTAGAAGTGAATTCTGTCGTGAATTAGATTTAGTTTTGGAAATAGAGAAGTACACTTTTTTATAAATTTAAAAACTACCGGAGTATTCGCGAAAAAATTTGACGGAGTATGTCTGGGCAGAGGTTGCAGCAAAAGTAAAACTCTCTGAAAAGCATATATATATTTTTTCATAATAGTTTACATAATTTTTATTCCAATGTCTTATACAAAATAATTATACTGCTATGGAAGCGATGTATTTGGTTTAATGAAATAATTAGCCAAATATTTACATAGTGTAGCTGCAGGTGATGATGAAGTTAAATTAATAGTGCGATCTTATTTTATATTACAGTTTTGACATCTGGTAGCATGAATAGGTACAAAATTATGCAAAATGCAAGCAGATTTTAACAATGGTATTGTAGTTAACATGTTACGCCACCCTTATCGTGCATTATAATTCCCCGACTAGCAATGGAGAAAGGGGTGGATTTGCACAATTCCTTTAAAGATCGCTACATATGACTAAAACACCTGTTGGGCGCCACGTAGTTTTCGAGTCCACGAACTCGAGGAAAACGAGAAAATTCCAAACGTTATAACTTTAATGAAAAACTAAAATTAAAGCAAAGATCACTTCATGAACTCAACCTAAATCTAAACTCTCACACTAAAAGGTCATTAACTTGGCGTAGCAAGGTCACACACGAATAGCACCAAAGTCAAAAGGTCACGTATGTATGAATATATATATGAATCTACCTAATCTTTATTAAAAGCAAAATGCAGTACTTAACTTTCTTGGGTATTACAATTTCTTTTGGTCCCTTTTAAATCCTCTTTACAATCCTCTTTTTGTTTAGTCTCCTTAACCCACTTTTCTTCGTTTCATCTTTCTGTTTTACTCAAAAAAATAAACTTGCTCTCTACTCTGTACGCGTGATTATCATCACTCCAAAGTCAAAGGTCGGGAACTGTCCATCTCGCCTACCAAAGCGCTTTCATTTCTTAGGAAAATGACCCCAATTTGGAATTTCCGGCCCATATATCCAATAGATTTCCCAATTGGGACAACCATTTCCAGTCGGTTGAAAATATTTAATAACAATTTTTTTTCTTTTATTTTTCTCAGATAATTTAGTGAACGGCTCACTATTCGTGTAGTTGCCTGGACGCTCCCATCATCTTTACACTGTAAGTATTTTTCCTTAATTCTAAACAATTTTCAGTTCATTAGGTTTTCTTTTCTATTTCATTAGTTTAATTTACTCGCAGGTATGTACATATTTCGCTCGTTGGATAAAAGCTTGATGGTATTTGAAGCTATTCCGTCTACCAAGTATTGGGATAAACGCCGTGGGAATATATTTATGGCATCCTAGTATAGGCCAAATAGGATGATGCCCTCAAGACCAAATCGTACATATATATTCTGTACCGTAAATCTCGGTTAGGAAAATTAGCCCGCTTTGTATGATCCGTGAGTATCCGTTAATTATGTCATTTATGCCTGATCATCTGAAAAATAAATTACTTTGCAGAATTATTTCGATTACTGAGGTATGAGTACATCCACATAACAAAAAAAAAGCTATAAATATTGGTGCTGACGATGTTTTCCTTGATACATTCGCTTTTATTGCAGGTCTCCACATCCCCTTAACTCTGGATGGTTTTTCTTTTTTTTATTTGTAACAAACCTCCTCTTCCTCCGGGAGATTTCGTAGGAATCTCACTAAATATCTTATCACAAATAAAAGTGTTCTATGTCCCTCGCAACCACAAAATAAGACTTGCCACAACGATCTTTACATATTTGGAGTTAGAAAGTTATTATAATCAGCCTGAGTATTATTATTTATTTTTTTATTTTTTATTTTTTTTTTAATCCCCAAATATAAACTAATTAAAATTATAATAACAATACCCAGGACCAACCTTGCATAAGCTTGGGGCCATGACATCCGTGATACGTTTGGGTCACTGGACTTCGTACTGCGTACGATCCCAACACCATGTACTTTGAAATTCTATAACAATAATCCAAATAGAGTATTGACCGCAGTAAACATAAGCGGCGCATAAATGCTCGATAGTTTTCCAGAGAAGCTGGATGGATGCCTTATTGGGGCTACCAAAGAAAAAGAGAAAGTATGTTAGTCATCAATATCTTGATTTGAATGGTATACTTTAAGGTCGTTAGCATGCCAAGTACCAGCACTTTTACCTTTGCTATACTCTAACGAATACGTGCAAGGAGATGCGATCTTGGCCGCTTTAAATGGCCCTATAAATTTTGGAACGAGTTTGGCATTAAAATATTTGGATGCCTCTGAAAAAACATAGTAGTTACGCCAAACCAATTCATTTATCAGAAACTTTTGGTCCCTTCGACGTAGGTGACTAGTCTCTTCCTAACATCTTCCATTACTTCCGTCAGAGCTAACGAATGTGATTCAGGATCTAAAAATCATTTTTATGTAATGGTCCATGTAACTTACCATGACTTACCATCCCGCGGCCGAAGTTAACAAAGTAGGGGGTCAATCTTGCCGTTTCTTGCGCCGATGTACGGATAGCAATCTTTGCCAGGTGCAGATCCCAAATTCGGTGGTGCTCCGACACATACGCGCCAAGCATGGATTTAATTATCTGATTTACCGTCTCAGCTGGGTTTGCCTGTGGATGATATAACGCGGTGTATCTTATCTCCACTCCGTAATTATCACACAGTTTCTTGAATTCGCGACTTTTGAATTGTGCACCGTTATCACTCACGATGACTCTTGGTACACCGAAGATTAGGAAAACTTGATCTTCTAAACACTGAATTACACAATGAGCAGTCCGCGATCGTAAAGTGAAAAGAACAGGAAATTTACTAAACTGGTCGACGATTGTAAGAATATAATCGAACCCTCGATTCGACCTAGGAAGTGGACCTATCAAATCTATACTTAAGTATCCCACGGCTTATGCGCTATTCTTCGGTGTTCCATGAGTCCCGCTGGTTTCTTCCTCTCCGGTTTACTTGTCTGACAGGTTACACACCTTTTTACATAGGCTGTAACATCCGATTTCATCTTGGGCCAGTAATAATTGCTCGAAAGACGATCATGTGTTCTCTGTATGCCACAGTGTCCTGAAATTGGAATATCGCTTTAAACATCACCTCTCTTCTCTGGTCTTTGGGAACTACTTGCTTCCAAAAATCTGCCTCTATAGCTAGAGACGGATATCTAGGATGACGATGCTTCCAGAGTGTTGCATTTTCAACTTTCCAATCGGGATATTTAGACGGTTCCCTCTCTACATTATCCACCATTTTAATGTACCATTTATCATCGGTCTTCGGAGGTGCATCGATGGAATACAGAACATGTACTGAGCGAGATAACCAATCTGGTAAGAGGTGTTCTTTGCCCTTGCGATGGATAATATCGAATTCGTGTTGCTGAAGCCTAATCGCCCACCTAGCTAATCTGCCAGTGGGGTCCTTCAAGTTACGTAACCACACTAAAGACGCATGATCAGTGATGATGGTGAGTTTTGATCCCTCAATATATGGTCGTAGTTTTTCTATAGCCCACAAAACCGCTAGGTATTCCCTTTCTGTGGTCGAATAGGCTGAGGTATGCCATAACTTTGTCCTGCTCGTCAATACTTTGTGTCAGAACTGAACCCACTCCAAACCCTGAAGCATCAGTGTGGATAATAAAAGGATGATTGAAATCGGGGCACGTAAGGATCGGAGAACTTACCAACCGTTCTTTTATCTCACGAAAAGCCGTATCACATTCCGATGTTCATATGAATTTGTTTTTTTCTTCAGCAATTCAGTGATTGGAGCAATTATTCACGAGAAATGTGGGACAAATCTGCGATACCACGCTATTGTGCCGACAAATTTACGGACTTCCGAGACTGTTTTCAGGTGGGGAATGTCCAATATACACCTTACCTTCTCAGGGTCTTCCTGGAGCCCTTGCTTTCCCACTACATATCCCAAGTATTTAAACTCCGAACGACAAAATTCACACTTCTCATAGTTAACTACTAAACCGGCGTTACATAAACTTTCTAGAACTTCCTGTAACACTACCTTATGCTCTTCAAATGTCTGCGTAGCCATGATTACGTCATCTAGATATACAAAAACGTTGTTTTCTAAACTTCCCGAGAGCACTTTATCTATTAAACGTTGCTATGTTGCAGGTGAGCTGCATAATCCAAAAGGCATTCTCCGAAATTGGAATAGGCCACGATTGGGTACTGTAAATGCCGTGTATTGTTTTGAAGTCTCCTCCATTGGGATTTGCCTAAAAGCAGATTTTATATCGAGCGAAGACATATATCTCGCATCCCGCAGCTTATCCATTGTCGCCGAAACATAGGGAAGAGGGTGTGCGTCCTTTTTTGTGACTTTATTTAGTTTACGAAAGCCAACACAAAATCGGTACGTGCCATCTTTTTTTTAACCATAACAACAGGCGAGGACCACGCACTATTCGAAGGTTCTACGACTCCATTCTCCAAAATCTTATCCAACTCTTCGTTAATAATTTTTTGAATTGCTGGTGAGATGGGATAGTACTGCTGTTTAATTGGAGAAGAGTCAGTGATGATGACATGCTCGACTTGATTAGTGCAGCCCAACCTCTTCCCCATTTACGCTTCTACTCTATTAGTAAGCTCACTAAGCCCCAACATGGTAAGTAATTTCATTATCGCTGAATCGCCAGGAGTTGTGCCTTAAATCCGCCGATATTCCCATGATTTGGCAAAAGTCTATCCCAAATATTATGGATTGAGGTAATTCTGGAATTATCAAACCATCCACAATTGCTATGCGCCCTTCCAATTCTATTGGTAAGCTTACTTCAACAAGTACCTCTATACTTTTGCCATCTGCTAAACACACTGTCTTGGCTCTCGTTTTCTCCAGTGTAAGCCCGAGTTTCTGTAATAATTTCCAACTCAGCCTTCCAACAATAGTTCTAGAAGCTCCTGAGTCCAGAAAAACCAGCAACCTGAATTCCAAAAATTGATACAACAAGATGTGGACGCACATCACCCTGTATTTCTGAGAATACATAATCCACTAATGTGTTGAGTGTGTGATCATCTCTTCTGGATACCTTACTGCTAACGCAACCGGATGGACTCATAGCATGGGCTCTTTGGGAATTACTTGAGCTCGATACGCCCGTTATTGTCGAGCTCCTCTCGCGTTTGCCGAAGCTTGATTTTGTTGACTTTGGCCTGGGTTATTCTGGGATTGACGTATTCTCCTGCTAGTTACCACTTGTCGTGTCTCATCTGTTCCGCTTGTGCTATTTTTTTGTCGCATTTGATTTCCAGTGTTATCCTTGCAGTGATCACACCTGGAGCGAGTGACGCCCGGGGCCCCACAACTGTAACATCTAAGATTATTCCGACAGAAGCGAAAACATTTTGGACCTGAGTTTGTTGTTGAGTGAGAAGCTGGAGAACTGATTTGCTACTACTGAGACAGTAGGCCATTCCATTCCATTGGTGGAGGTGCATAAGATTCGACCGTAGTGCGAACAGATTCTAGACGTCGATCCAACTCGATAAGTTCTTGAACAGTGTTAACTTCAGTAAGCCCCAATTGGGCCTAATGAAACGAATTAATATTACGTTTTAAAATTCTCAATTGGTGAGTTTCAGTTAAGGATCAGATAATCTAGTGAACATGGTCGTCATAACTGCTGTGTATATCCCAATTGTTTCGTCTTTCTGCCGTCATAATCATAATCTTTTTTTAATTCTTGTACTAATTCTGCCCAACAACGAAATTTTGATTTATAAGCTCTGAACCATATAAGTGCTCTCCCTGAAAAGGGGGTCTAAAGCAGACTGCAACAATTGCCTTTTGTTTATTCCCCGAGCTCCAGTCAGCTCATTCACTCTTTCCAAAAATGAGTTCAGGGACTGGCCCTGGTCTCCCGAAAATTTAATATCCCATTTGTACAAACCTGCTCGAGGTCTTGAGCCAGTCATAACTGCAGTAGGTAACGATAGGTCTTTTTCTGCCTCCGAGAATTCATCTTCGTCCCCTTCCGCTTTAAGTTTTAATGACCCTAAAGATAAAGACAAGTCTGCTCGAACTCTAGCTATCACCTACGGGCTTTGTCCTACTGAGTCTTCCGAAGGCCCACATTTTGGTGATTATTTTTTTATAATCGCTACTATCAACCTCCCCTTCGAAATCCTCTACGAGACCTTGCACCTCCTCCAATTTCTTGTTTAAAGCTTGTATATCGTCTTCGAAGTTAATGGGGTGGGGGTTTACTATTGTAGACCTGCCATCCTTCTCGGCCTTTAAAACAGCACGTAAACTAATGCGCATATCATCTACCTTCCCGTAGGTAAACTCCTCACGAGTAATTCATAAGCTAACTTTTCCTGGTTTAAACGGTTTATCTCCATTTTAAATTCGAATAGATTGTAGGTTAGTTAGATACGACAAGAAATGCGAAAATGATCTTATTTTTCTACCTAGTTAATAGGTCGCAGATAATTCTTACCATCAACTTAACTGCTGAATAAGTTGCGGCGCTCAAGTGAGACAAAACAAAAAAAACAAATTCGACTCCACAGTTTGTTCACTCTTCGCAACATCCAAATCCACTATCAAGGGAACTTTGAAAAATTAAAAACTCAAATTTAAAACTATACTAGGAAATAGCAAGAATTTTTATTCAGTACGGCGTTATAACAAAGTATACGTATTTCTTCCTAGAAATACCTCCTTTAATAACGGATGGAAACCTTTAGTTGCTCTGCATTTATAGATACATATGGCATCGAATTATTATCATAATTTGTTATTACTAGAAATCTCGCTTGTGTGTCAAAAATGTGTGTGTGTGTGTTTTTTTTTGCTAAAACGTTGAAATAAATTCAATATGCACCTGGAGAAAGAGGCAAGTACGTACAGTGATAAGCATGTCACACTCCACGGAAGCATCAATTCATGAATTGAACCATTTAAATAGCTTGCAGTATTTTCCCCCCCGTTTTGTATTTATTGTCGCCACGAAAATTAAAACACAATTTCTAACATAGTGAACCGAAGAAACTAGGTTAGATGTTGGCCTAGGTCAGTGTTGAATTGCGGGCTAAAACAAGCAATTCCGCCAGTTCGGCTCGTTATGGCAACTTTGTCTCTTCAGATGAATCCTTTTATCAGCACGTCTCTTTATCACTTATCGAACTGAACGAAATTGGAATGATCTAATCACCGGGTAATGCTAGTGATAGCGACGCCGGCACTCTAGTGCAAACGTGTGGGCAAGTCAATAATTTGCTAAAACCCGATTATATCGGATTACGGTAGTGAACTTAGCAATTTTCAGTGAAATTATCGTGAAATTATTATTATTATATATTATATCATAGTGACAGAAAATGAATAAGTGTTCTAAGGAAAAAAATGTAAATTATTAAAAAAAACAGTGCTTAAATTATGAGCAATTTAACTCTAGTGTATACTCGACGTACATGCAAGGGAATGTGGTGTACCTGTTTCAATTGGATAGAAAAAAAAAAAAAACAAAAATGAACCGGAGAATATATTTTTAGTAATATATTATTATTATTTTATAAGTATTTTTATTTCAACATTAATGTCTTTATGTTGCTTCGTGTTTCATAAATGACGCTCCTTGCTACTTTCCAAGTAAACAACTTATAATAATGCGATTTGATTTCCATTTCCCCTTGCAACATTTATTTGTCTTGTGTTAACATAGTTACAGATACATTCCAGTTGGCAACATGTTTGCGAAACAGTCATCAACCAACTTTCAGCTTATTTTTGAAATAAAAAAAATCAAATAAGAACTTTTTGTTTTTCTTTTAATTTAATAAGGTGTTTAGGCCCTACGTTGGGCACCAAATTTGTTACGTTACGAACTCGAGGAAAACGAGAAAATTCCAACGGTATAACTTTAATGTAAAACTAAAATTAAAGCAAAGATCACTTCATGAACTCAACTTAAATCTAAACTCTCAAGGTCATTAACTTGGCGCAGTAAGGTCACACATGAATAGCAACAAAGTCAAGAGGTCACGTATGTATGAATATATATATGAATCTACCTGATATTTATTAAAAGCAAAATGCAGTGCTTAACTTTCTTGGGTATTACAATTTCTGTTGGTCCCTTTAAAATCCTCTTTACAATCCTCTTTATGTTTAGTCTCCTTAACCCACTTTTCTTCGTTTCAGCTTTCCTTTTTACTAAAAAAAAAAAAACTTGCTCTCTACTCTGTACGCGTACTGATCATCACTCCAAAGTCAACGGTCGGGAGCTGTCCGTCTCGCCTACCAAAGTGCTTTCAATTCTTAGGGAAAATGACCCCTATTTGGAACTTCCGGTCCATATTTCCAATAGATTTCCCAATTGGGACAATCATTTCCAGTCGGTTGAAAATATTTAATAATAATTATTTTTATTTTTTTTCAAGATATTCTTTATGGTTTATATTTTCTTTGATATTTATCTAGAAATTTGAGTTTCGACTCTAAAGTGGAAAAATTTGTATCTAATTTAACCTTTTGACAGGAGTCTCAAACCATTTAGATTTTCTTGTTGGCCTTTCCCGCGGGGCTAAATATTTTCTCTTTTTAAGCTTTCGGTTGCAGACGGCCTAATTCATTTCCTTCTGTTCTCCGGAAAATGAAAACCAGTAGGAAAGTCGATCGTTTTCTTGTCGGTGTTGAGGTTAGGTTGTGATTTTTTTTTCAGGTGAATCGCGGAGAAAATTGGACCAGGTAAATATATTTTTAATTTATTAAATGTTAATAAGTACTGCATTTTTTTTTCGTAGATAATTTATTGAAGGGCTCACTATTCGTGTAGTTCCCCCAGTTCATTAGATTTTCTTTTCTATTTCATTAGTTTAATTTACTCGCAGGTATGTACATATTTCGCTCGTTGGATAAAAGCTTGATGGTATTTGAAGCTATTCCGTCTCCCAAGTATTGGGAATAAACGCCGTGGGCATATATTTATGGCATCCTAGTATAGGCCAAATAGGATGATGCCCGCAAGACCAAATCGGAGTTGTACCTATACATATGGTATATGTTCTGTGATGATGCCTCAGGGACTAATCTCGGTTAGGAAAATTAGCCCGCTTTTTATAATCCGTGAATTATCCGTTATTTATGTCATTTATGCGTGATCATCTGAAAAATAAATTACTTTTGCAGAATTATTTCTATTACTGAGGTATGAGGACATCCACATAACAAAAATAAAAAGGTATAAATATAGGTGCTGACGATGTTTTCCTTGATACATTCGCTTTTATTGCAGGTCACCACATCCTCCTAAGGGGGAAATCTTAAGAACCAAGAAAAGTTAATACAAATTTGCTGCAAATATGTGCGTACTATCATGATAAAAATTGCACATAGTTAGAGAAAAAGCATAAACTTAGGTAATGACGTGTCAAAAATAAAGATTTCGGGATTTATATGTATTTAATTAGCTTTAGAAAAACTCTAGAAGTCATAAATTTGCAAAGTTTGGTACATCGACACGTCATAATCGTACATCAAATAGATAATTTTGTACTTGAGTATGGAAGATCTTGGCTGGAAGAGGCAGTGACGGAAGAAAACCAGTAAAAAAGTTTTGGTTACTAATATATTTTCGTTTGAAAGCTGCTATTTTCAGAGACGAATAACTACCAAATTTATGATATTATTTGAAAGAAAGTTTAATTTGTAACAACGATCGAACCCTTTTTCTGTTTATTTTGAAAAACTCAAATTTTTTAGTGCAATGATAAAGGAAATAAAGTCAATAATGTTAACGATGGTAACGGCAAAAATTTGTTGTTTTTATATATTTTGCATACAATTTGGCGTTTTCAATTTATTTT
>OZ005740.1:73509910-73614652 GCA_963930735.1 Dioctria linearis | reverse complement strand
GGAGAGTAAATTCCAATTGTATTTATAAGAAGAAAAAAAATGGCGGCTCCAGCCCCCATCAAACATCGCTGTAAATGGCGTGTTTCAGTCTGCGCGGGGCGCTCCACAGCTCTGCCAGTTCATCCGAAACAAATAGGGTTGAAAATGATTAAACTAGATAACATTTTGGGGGCCTTACCGGTTTTCGTTTTCAAAAAAACTTCTGAATAACAAAATGCCAGCCGTTTGAAAAAACAACATTTTTGCCCTGTTTTTTTTTTTGCTTCGACGGATGAAAAAACTATTTCTAAATAAATTATTGAGAAAAATCCCTTCCTGAAGGCCGCCAAAATTGAATTTACTTATTTACGCAAAGATTTATGTGAATCGGTTAATCCGTTGAAGCTGTAGAGCGCCCCGCGCACTGAAAAATGTTGTTCTCAGAAAAACTCATATAAACATTAACGTTATAAAAAATCTTTGAAAGCTTACTTCAGTCATTCCAACACCATACAGAGGCCCTTGTTCTTCCTCCAAGAACTGATTGGTCTGAATCTGAAGGTTAACGGTTTCCCAAAATTTATGAGGGTACCTGAAGTAGTGAGAAAAGGTCTCCTCAGTTAGCGCGCTCCGAGCGACTGAGCTACCTGTTTTTCAACCGGCGGACGGTTCCGCTTTCAACAGGCTGTGAGTTCTTAAAAAAAACTTTAGATATGAAAATATCCTCTTACCCACGTGCTCGAAATACTTTAAGGATGATAATTATGTAACAAAAAAAATCGAATTTTTCATCGTCATGAATGGTAACCTCCCCTTGTACTAAAATTTTGAGGGTATTCCCTATTATATTTTTGCATTTAGGGCAAGTTTCAACTTTTTTTAATTGGAGAAACTAGCTATCTGAAAAAGCGCTACCTGCAATAATGTATCGATATTGAACTTTGCTTCTAAAATAAAAATCAGAAGAGAACTTCATCGAGAACGGCAATAGCGAATTAAACAAACCTTCTATCAAAAGGCTAGTCTACGGTGGACTACAGGATAACCGCCATATCGCGAGGCAATTATGCCCTGCATATGACAGGATGAAGGCTAGAGAGCTTAATGGCAGCAGAACATATACCAGGGATCTAGTATGGGCCGTTATGGATCATTGGGCCATAGGAGACTATGCTAGAAGGCTGGGTATAGTGGCGAACGATTTCTGCAGGAGCTGTAACGACTCGGAGGAAATCGAATCTGTCCAGCACGTACTCTACGAGTGCCCCACTCTGATGATCAAAAGACGCAGGCTACTGGTTAGCTACTCCCTTTCAAGTCTGGGGAGCTGCAAAACAAAGAGTTCAGATACATACTGGATAACGGGCACAATGGACATACTGGTGATCTAAGTGAATCAGGCTAGGTACTTATAGCGCCCTGATTTTTACCCAACCAATCCTAAACAAAGTTTCTACTTATATATTACCGTTGCTAAAAGAGAGAAATGTACAGACAAATTCAAACATAGTGAAAAGATACCGTTCACATTTCACTTTGCCATTGAATTGCTAACGGCACTTAATTTGCATTGCCCATCTTTCACGCCAGCAAGAGTATATGCCGTCAAGTACAGTATAAATCAAGGCCTAATACCGTGGACAAACTAGGGTTCTCAAATCAGATATTGATAACGCAATTATGTCAAATTTCAATAAAAGAATTTCAGAGACACACATGCGGTTTACGATACTGATAATTAATTAGAGAGCTTAGATTTTATTTGCTATTTAATTTGTCATTTAATATAGGGAGTATAACAAAACTTAAACGAAATGATGTTAATAAAAAAAAATGCAATAAATAGACTATAATAGGAAGTGTTAGAAATTACAAGAGATGATAACAACGGGCTAGTTTTGAAGAATTTCCATCAATTTAGTGTATTACATCAAGGCGACTTACTATATTCTTTAAGATAGAAACTACTTATCTAGTTCACAAATGTGCCGACTAGGTCGAACATGTTCTACTATATACAACATCTTTATAAATATCAACAGGCCAAGCTAAACCTACACCTTTGTACCACAGCTAACGACAGACAAAATAATAAATACAATTATGTATCAACAGGCCGGATTCTAAATGTGTTAATAAAATAATATATATACCTATAACTACTCATATTAGTAAGCATGCAAATAAATAATAAATAGTATAAATAATATTGAAGTAATGTGCCAAGGTCAACTCTTATAAGTGATCGATCAACAATTCTAGAGATTACGTACATATGTATCTAGCCGTCTCAGATAATCCCGAGCAATTCAACTTCTTCTATTCAACTCATTATAATAGCTTTTATAATACGTGATCAACACCATCTACCTTCTTTGGTACGAAACCGTGCGAATATCAAAATTTCGTTACGACCAAAGGCGGCAACCATACCACCAAACATAAACTTCAAAAATTCGGGGAGCTTAACGCCTGTGCAATAACGGCTACTGTCACTGCATCAAAGCAAACACAATTCTTCATTTCACTTGACACACCGCCGACACGTATTAGGTTGGCAAAAATAATTTTTGTTTTTTTTCCTTTTGTATAAAAAAATATTATATGTACATATATTACTTAACTTTCTTGCTTGTTACTGTCTTCTCTGATCTGTAAATCCCACGGACCTCAACAGGGACTATAGGTATAATCCAGGAAATATCGAAATTTGTACCGAAGGTAAGATTTTGCTTCCTTTTCTCTTTTATTTATATTTTTTTCCTCCTTTTTTTGTTCTTCAATTATTTTATGGAATATTTGTAGTGAGGGCGTATAACGATTTCAAGTCGCTCTAACCTGGATATACATATATATATTTTTTTCCCAAAACACCCCGCCAAAATCCCCGTTGGTGACGTCGTGTTTACCTCCTGTATGCGCGAGTCGTGATTAATCAATGGCGCCAACTCACTTTAAACTTTTATAGAAACTGACATGGAGCTTCGCCCCAATTGAACCTGCGGCACAAACTAACTGACTAACTCATCTTAGCTACCCTAAATAACTGGGAGAATAAACAAAAATCCCTGCATTGGGAAAGGTTACAAGGACTTCGTCAGGCAAAAAAAGTTTATCGGCACCTCTGGCGGAAAAACAAAAGCACTCCTACTCCTTAGAAGAACAGAGCTCAAAATGATCACTGAGCTCTTCTCAGGCTATTGCCCCTTGAGGTATCACCTAAGCAAGCTGGGTTTGGCTGAGACTTCTTCCTGCCGCTTCTGTCAGGATGCTCACGAAACCACGGAGCACTTGCCCTGCAACTGCGAAGCATTGGCCAGGCGGAGATTACTCCATCTTGAACATGCTTTTCCTCCAAGTTACGTATGGAACCTCAAGCCCAGAATGGTACTAGACGTTATTAACAGTCTAAACCTATAAATGGAGCAAATTCAACGGGGACTCACAATAGATTTTTCAGGTCGCAGTGATTGCGAGGCTAACGCCTATACACCCCTTCACAAATCTAATCTAGTCTACTCTAACTCATCTTCGGCGCTCTACTTATAGACTAGAATCCCGATAGGTCCGCGAAGATATGGCGGCCAAAGGCCCCCTTTTCAAAAATACCCGGCGATAGAAGCAAGGAAGTCTCAGTTTGTTCTTTTGAGCAGGAACTATGGATAAAGGGCTTTCTTTTGACATAATTAGCCGGCGATGTTATAAATGCAGTGAAAACAATTTCTGAAAACAAATTTAAAATCTTCATGGTGGATGGTAGCCCTGTAAGATTACTCTCGTGACCGGTGTTTTGAAATGTGATTGGTCCAACATTTTAATTTTCAGAAATTAGTGTTCTGGGCATTTTTCCAAATTCGAACTATCGTGAATTCATGTAACACAAGATTGGAAACCCTACGGGTAATATAATTTCCTCGAGAAAATGTTGGTTTCCGCGATAAAAGTGGCCGCAAACCGCGAGTGACAGCTCACCTATTTTGTTCTTTTCCCTGATTTTGCCACGATTTCGCCTATTAAAAATGGAATAAATCTCTTTTTTCGCGATTAAAAGTTTGTTTTTTAAGTGGCCACCGTATATTAATTATGCACATTTACCGAGATTTCGTGTCATGTGTGCGACCCGCTATTAGTGATGGAATCTCGTTTTCGTGGATTATTTCCACCAAGAAGTGTCATAAGTCCACTTAATCAGGACTTAATCGTTCAGGACTATCGAGCTCCCACAAAACATTGAGTTCTTCACACAATCGTATCTACTTACACACCTAACCGTACTTATGGGTTACATTCCTTACAAGACTACCTTCCATAAGCCCCAACCTAGTGCACCTATTTGTTGTGGCGTGAAGTGTTATCTACGTGTCCTAGATATTGCTGCCATGGTTGACTTCTGGTTACTCCCATACGAGTTGCTGTTGTTCCAGTATACTAATCTGTATTATATTATCTTCTAGGCATCGCGAAACGGCCCCAATAACTTGCGTAGTAGACCTGCAAAAGAAATACTTGGCAAAAGTAGATGTCAAATTGAATTCGGACGACATGGACTACATAGAAAGGACTGTCACAAATAAATTCTAGAAACTTGGACAACACGGAAATCACCTGCACATGATTAGATAAGTATTCTTTGGTATTAGAGCGTGATTCTTTGTTGCAAAATGTATGTCTCCTAATTTCAGCTTTCTCCCGGAGGTAACTGCTCATCCAGATATACGTACGGAGGAGCACGGGGAGCCGAGGAATACCGGCCAGTGCCGATGGAGCTGATAAATGCAGGCCCGATTAAAGTTTTACACTTAGATGAACCAATTCCAAGTAAATCATATGATCATGTAGGTATCCTCGAGGTTCTTAATTATATATCTAGGCTTAAGTATAACCGTACAATCCTGTAGGCCCTATTGAGGTAGCAAGCGTTGTATAACATATTTAAACATATAATTGATTTAAATTATAGGCATAACACATTATGGGAAAGATTAGGTTATCTGTTCCTTGAGTAGAATTTGTCTTCCTTAGATTTAATTAAAAAAACCGTAGGTACTCTCTGCGAAAAAAAAATTTACTTCAGAAGGATATAAAACAGTAACTTTTTGCTGGAGGTGTGCATTACGAAGTCAGAACCGTCTACCGTTCAATAGGTCTTTGAATAATTAATAAGCAATGATCGATAAATTTCCAAGCAAAATAGTATCCCATAAAATACTAAATACCGTATACAACCAGTTTCAATAGACGTTGGGCTTGTGTGATGATCAAACATCTTTGAACATGTATCTACATATGTACATATATATGAAATTAAATTCGGATATTTTATAGGGCATGATGTGTTCAGATGGCCGGTCAAGATAAAATATGCTATACTACAGGTCCGATGATGTAGCTGTACAAGTGCTGAGTGTCCCTGCATTAACAAAAATAATATTGAAAATTATAAAACTGAACCTAGGGATTTTTCTCTTGAGAAAAAATGAAATTTAACGAATTCTCTTCACATCGCGTGGTGAAAAAGAACAAACCGGCCAAGTGCGAGTCGGACTCGCGCACGAATGGTGTCATACCTCATACAAAATTTAACACTATGTATTATTTATTTATTTTTTCAAATGAGAGTAGGCATCATGTGAAAAAAATAATGCTGTCATTTGAAAAAAAGTCCATAGTTATGATAATAATAATGAATGAGAATAAAACGACGAAACAAACGCCAAAAAATTTCGTTTCTTGTATGGGGGCCCCCTTTAATTTAATATTATTTTTATTATTTCTGTTATATCGCCAATAGAAATACACAGTCTGCGAAAAATTCAACTATCTAGCTATTATGGTTCATGAAATACAACCTAGTGACGGACGGACAGCGAAGTCTTAGTAATAGGGTGCCCCGTTGTTACCCTTTGGGTACGGCACCCTAATAATTTGCAAATTTATAGATACCATAATATGGAGCTTTTTCAAACTACTTGTAATAAATTCGCACTCAATTTGCTGTGATTACTCCCAGCAATGTTTTCAAAATGAAAGGCTAATTGCAGTGAATTAATTCATTCCCTCCTCTAATTAGAATTAATCCGCAAGACCGCAATCTTATGAAATTTGTAATATAATTTGTAAGTTGTAGTTAGTACTAAGTCCATTGAGTCTCTGGCAAGGTATCGTTGATCGCTGAAACCCCAATATTATCACTTCGTATTCGTATGCTGTAATTATGCTCAGTGCTATTGGTAAGTTCTTCGTATATGCAGATAGATATGCCTGCATGAAAAACATTTCCTGTCAAAAGAAGTACATAAAAAAAGGGAAAGGATGAAACGGGCCACCATACGTTGTTTATTAGCGGTAACATTACAAGTGACAAGTGACGTTTTATCGCAGCATTCTGCGGCTACATGCAGGCCCAATATTAAAACTGCACCCTTTACAACTGTGTTGTTATATCTTATTTTTAACACGCTTTTATGTTAACAGCAGTGTAATGGTATACTTTCATATCATTTGTGTTTTAATAGAAATCCACAAGAGACTCAAGTCTACATATTGCATGTACCGATATCACAACTGTAGTCGGCATCACTACTAGAAAAATAAGGCGGTACTTCTTGATTATAGAACCTGACTAGAATTTTCTCTCAGATGTAAGCAATCTAACACGGAACAGGTAAGAATATCTTAACGAATCGCATTGTCATCACTTTAGAAATTATATTCGTTAAATGGAAAAAGTAACAAATTGTTGGTACAGAAGAGTGGAGCTGCAACTTTTGAACTCGCATGGACAGAACATAGACTAAAAATACGGATTTAGGTTAGCTTAGGTTAAGATAATTTAGAGTGGCAGCCATTGTAAAAAGGTCTGTACGACCCACCACACTTAGACCATCTTTGATCCATTGTGATGCCACTATATTGGAACCCTGCCAGATTTATTAAAAGCTGCGGGTGCGATGAAACCAGCCACAAGGGTTAATGAAGCTTACTAGGTCCTCCAACTCCTTGTCTGCTAATTCCCCCAGTTCGTAGAAAAGTAGCTATCAAGCGTGTTCCTAGCACGCTAAACAAGAGCTTTCACACAACAGGTGCTTAGAGCTCTCAACCTCTTCCTCGTCCATACAGCTTATGCAGAAGTCATTGTTTCCCAAGAGGCAGTGTCCCGTAATAACTGCGGTAAGAATACGCACCTCATTACGGTTCCTCTTCAGCAGAGATTCACTCTTCACAACACAAATCTCGGGCCACAGCTGTCTTAAAATCCGCATGAAGTCATTTCTCGCCATTTGCTTACAGGCCAGTACAGCTAGAATCCTCATCACTGATTCTAGGGTCCAACCTATGGGTTCCTCTACTAAACATATATTCAAAGCGGAACCCTCCTGGCCAGGGCATACGCTACCTCGGTTCCAGGTATATCAGCAATGCCCAGGCAGCCAGAAAGGAACAATTTTGTGGTTAACATCCAGTTTGCCGAGCTCACAGCGACACCATTGCACAAGGCGCGATCTAATAGTGCTCGAATCCAAAGCTTTGATTGCCGCTTGGCTGTCAATACAAATCTTGATAACTCGATCACTAGGTACATCTCAAATACGGGTGCACCTGATCAAAGTATTATAAATTATGTTATTCCTCCCCATTATCGTTTGGTACGTGTTCTATTCTCCATTTCTTTTCTGTTTCCCACAAATGAATATATTTTCTTTTGCTATAGTTATTATTTATTATGACTTTATATGTTGGCATATACATACAGAACAAAAACTACAATAAGGAAAAGTATCCAAAGAAAATAAATTTTAATTAAATATCCAACATTAGCGTCCCTTATATGATGGGCTAAAAATTGTCTTAATGGAATATGCTTCATTAACACAAAATACATTTGCAGAATGTAGCCGTTTCTTCATTTTATAGTTGCTTGATTTAAGCAATCAACTAATCGCATTTAAAGTGAAAACTACTCTGCTCTTTCCCTGGAGTTTTCTCACTGTAAAAATAATACATTCTACGGCTTTAGCTTTTATGATTAGAGCTTATTGAAAAAACATTTACAAGAAATTCCTTTCATAGAAGATTTAGTAAATTCACTGAAACCTCGAAGCTTTTCCAAAAAACTTTATTGTTTAGTCCTACTTAGAAAATGTTTTCCATCCCAGATACTCGTTTATTGATTTAGCCCGACAAGATGAAATTTTTCGGTTTGCTTGTATGTGAATCTGAAAACGTAGGATAGTAACGACAGAAATGTATCCTCTACAGCAAGTCACAATATTCTACATCGCCGTAAGGATGCTAACTCAGATGATTTCATAAAAAAAAAATAATATGAAAGTAGCTCCAGGGAAGGAAATAAAGTTTTGTTCATGACATCGAAAGCTGAGAGAAAATTAAAGTTTTCAAATTGCAATTTCAGTGAAGTAAAAAGAATATTGATATCCTTACATACATGAAAAATCGGTATCGTGCTTTGATTTTTTGTGATAGTAATACGTCCTTTTTTAGGTTTACCAATTTGAAGAATGTCATGTGCTTAAAGCGAACAACGGAGACTTTTTGATTTGCCACGATTCCAATATTCTTTACCTAAGCACTAAAAATATACGCTGCAAGTAAATCAATTGAAGAATTGAATCTTATGATATCAAGTGCTATATATATATTTCCACCTTGGAAGTCACTAGAGAAGAAGGTGATCGTACCCACCTGTACAGATAAAAAATTGTAAACCCGGTGGTGAGGGGGGGGGGGTACACATCAACCATTTGGGAGTTACAGCGTGATTAATAAAAAATGTGATTTTTCACAAAACACCCTGTATATTAAAAAATACAGGGTGTACGGTCACAGTTATGAGCTGGTTATATGCAGCACTTCATGGCCTTTCCTAACTACTGTTCAACAGCAACGTATCCCGCTCCTCTGAGGAGTTATTGGGATTTAAAATAAAAATTTCGGGTTTCATACCTTTTTTTTAATTTGGACTCTATGTTTTTAGCAAAATGGTCGTTAACATAACTTCTTTTTATAAAACGGTAAACTGTAAACCCTCATATTTATTTTGAATTATTACACTCTATGTGCTCTCTGTATACGTTAAAGAGTTAAAGAGTTATTAGTTCAGGTCATATCAAAATTAGCCGATTTTTTTCTTTAATGTCGTGTAGCAGTCACCATGGGAACAGATTATCTTTGAAAATAGGTTTCAGAATAGCTTTGAGAATAGGTTAAGAGCTAATAACAGTTCAATTGTTCCTGATAGCTCATAGGTTGTATAGATCAAATTAAAGGATAGAGGCAACAGTTTACAGTTTTTATAAAAAAAGTTATGTTAAGGACCTTTTTGCAAAAAGATAGCGTTCAAATTAATAAAAAAAGGTATGAAAATCTGAAACTTTTAGCTTAAACAACTATATCTCTTGATTGGAGAGGGGCACGGGGTTGGTTGAGTCGTTAGAAAGGCAATGCAGTTCTGCATACAATGAGCTCTTAACTGTGCTTTGTGAAAAACTATCTTTTTCTTAATCACCTTGTAACTCCTAACTCCCCCTGCCATATACATTTTTGTTGCCTTGCTGAGTATTATCACCTCCTGCTCTATTGACCTTCTAGTCGGAAGCACCCTGTATACTGCCTTATCTCCTTCCGGACGCATTTAAAAAGAAGCGATGTTCAAACCGCAGAAGAACGAGATTTAAACTGCCAGAAATATCAAAAGCATTTTGGTCTTCACATTAAGGTTAATAATTTCATGATATCTTTCATAATATATAGCTCAACAAAGATAAATTTTTGTCCCCTCAAGAATCATCCCGACTTTTTTAGGTAATATACGAAGAGAAAGCTTTGGCGCGAAGTAGTTACGAACACTTCAACCAACCATCGTACTTGTGGGTGAAAAATTTGGTAAGCCAGTTTGGTAAGAGTAATATTGATAGTTTATTTTATAAAATCCTTTTATAGCTCTCATTGTTTCTTCTCACGTCGTTATAAATTACGTTTTTTTCTATACTTGCCAAAACTATAGCAGCCTTCGATACTTGCTGCAAATGTTTCCTGACTTTACAGGCAGAGTACGCCCCGGCAGTACACGTGGGATAAAATATATACCTACTTCTTTAATAGAATTAAGAAGTAACCTTAAATTAACTTAAGTATTTTACAGCCATACAGTGGTTTAAAAGTAAATATAGTTGTAAAACTTTGACTAGTTTAATTACCCATATTAATTTGTTTCATCGATACGATGTCCAATTAGTGTTCAATTTTTGTCTTGAAGAACGAATATCTTGAAAATTTGGTTATTTAAAAAACCGTTTCAAACAGACCCATGCAAATTTGAAAAACATTAATATTAGTATTATTAAATATACGAAAGCTTCTAACGAATCCGAAGATAAAGCTAAGTAAACAGAAAATTTTACATAATGATGGCAATAATGACAGATCAAATGACATTGCTCTTGAAAATATTTTATCATTTTGTGATTATAAACAAAATCTAAATACTCTACATTTAAAAATGATTTCTGAATTCTATTCTAATGCGAAAATGTGTAACAGAGCAATCCAAGACGTTATTGTATGTTATTACAAGTCCCCAGAGCTATATACTTCCATTCTGTTATGCTCACTTTAATAAACTAGAGAAGTTAAATTATCTAAAGTCTGAAAATGCATCGTTTTTTTTTTTAATTTTTGCTTTCTAGTATGTCAAACTTAACAACTTGACAACAAACAAAGAAAAAATTTTTAAAGAAAATAATAATTTTATATTATGTAGGCAAGTAATAATTGGTGAAAGAATTGAAAAAACAAAAGCTGTAGTATCAGTGCTCCGTTTCGAGAGACATAAAAGAAATATTTCGAGTTAACTTCAGTTTTCGGTGATATTCATAAGGAATATTTAAATCAGGAATCGGATTGTATTTAAAATCTAATGCAAACAGATTTTTGGATGGAAAAATGTAGCTCATTCGACAGAAGTCATTAAGTTATTCCTATTAACATTTACTTTGATGAACTTGAAACTAATAATGCTTTAGGATCTCATGCAGGGCTACAAAATCTTGCCGCAGTGTTCATTTTTTACAACCTCATTGTTGCTCCAAATTAGAAAATATACTTTTAGTAATGTTCCGTAATAGCTTTGACCGCAAAGTACCTACTTAGTAACTGAATATTTCAGCCAGAGCTGGCTAAGTACTAAAGAAAAAATACTTAAGTACAAGTACAATTACAGAAGGCCTGAGTACTTCAACGTAAGTACAAGTACCGCATGTATGAAAAGTACTTCTAACTAAGTACTAAGTCTATAAAAAGTACTGAGTACTTTTTGAAGTACATTTTAAACTAATTTTTAGAATCTTTGTACGTGGGCAGTAATATAATTAAGTTTATAGAGTTCAGTTAATAGATATTAATAAATAAATACCTTTTGTTTGAAAACTATAATATGTATGTATAGTAACCCGTGGCTACTACTTATAGTTTTCTATAGTTTTCGGCGCTGCACGTAGAGTAAAACTTTCACCTCTCATTCCTACACTTATAAAAACTATTACAGGTGCATTTTCGCCTCCAATAATGCATAAAAATTCTAAAGAAAAAATTACCAATAAATTTCTAACAAAAAATTGAGGCCTTTCCTACATCACGTCGAAGCATCGTTGATTTTATATAGAAGCGAGGCATTGCTTGCTTACCCTTGGTTATATCATCAAGTTGAGGCATCGTTGATTTTATATTCGACCGAGACGTTACTGGTTTTTGCTCTACTTGACCAGTTTTGTTTGTATGTTATTAGTTTGTATAAGGTTCTGCCATGGGCGCATGAGTGCGGCACATACTTTGACAGTTCTATGCGTGCCTTAAAACTCAACAAAAAAGGAATTGCACTAGAGATTGTTTTTGCTTTTCTACGAACAGTTAGATATTTGTAGGTACTTAATAGACTCAGAAATACTTAAGTACAAATCTAAGTCTTAGATATAAGTAAATAGAAGCAAGTACTTATGTTCAAGTACTAAGTAGGGCATTTCAAAGGTACTGAGAAATATGTCTTAAGTAACGAAAATGTACTTTCAGTAGTACTTAAGTCTTTATTGCCCAGCTCTGATTTCATCCGGTTATTGAAGAAATTAAATGTGTGTTTAATGAACTCATTTCTTTCATGCTTCGGAAATTTTTTTTGATGCATGATTTACTGGAAGGCGTCTTAGATATTGAAATTTGCTTTCGGGATTACAAAGAAAACATTGTCTTTAATACTTCTAAATAAAATAATTCGGTTTTTTATTTTGAATTTTATGAACATATAAACAAGCCTCAAAATAATGCTAAAGAACATTTAAAAAAACCGGTCATGTGCGAGTCGCACTAGCGCACTAGGGCTCCGTACCAACGTACAAAATTTAGCACTATATACTTTTTTCTTATTTTCTTCAAATGAGAGTAACTAGGCTTAATTTGAAAAAAAAGTAAGAATACTGTAATTTGAAAAAATAATGCCTACTTACGGTAATAATAATGAATGAGAGTAAAACGAGGAAAAAAACGCCGAAAAATCACGTTTCTTGTATGGGGCCCCCTTTATTTTTCAGTTTTGTTTTATTTTTATTATTTGCTGCTATAGCGGCAATAGAAATACATAATCTGTGAAAGTTTCAACTGTGTACCTATTACGGTTCATGAGATACAGCCCCGTGACAGACAGACTGACGAACGGACAGACAGACATCAGAGCCATAGTAATAGGGCTCTCGTCTTTACCCTTTGGGTATACAGAGCTCTAAAAATAAAAAAAAATAAAGACCAATTCTATGATACCCTAGCTAGACCTAGTGGTTTTTCGCATATATTTCAAGAACAGTTTGTCGGACAGAAAAAATGATTATAACCAATTTTATAGGATTTCGTATTTTGAAGAAGTTCTTAGTACAATAAAAATGTCTTGAAGATCGTTTTCACAGTATACGTAAAAAACCTAATTTTTTATATAGCAACACCAAGAAGCAGTTGCCCGATTTGGTCCATTTTTGAAATTTTGTTTGCTAGTACAATGAAAACACCTTGTACCGAAATTCAGCTCTCTATATCGTTGCGTTCTCAAGCAGTGTCCAAATATAAGTTAATCCTTTTACTTTTAAAAACTTTAAAAAAATATAAGAACAACAATTAAATAGATTTTTTGTATGATATATTTTATATGACCGTTTACAAAACCCGTTAAAAATTAACTGAACTAAATCTAACAAATTTTCATTTTCCTAACTAAATTAAATTGCTGAAATG
The DNA here is from genome assembly GCA_963930735.1 of Dioctria linearis. Taxonomy (NCBI): domain Eukaryota; kingdom Metazoa; phylum Arthropoda; class Insecta; order Diptera; family Asilidae; genus Dioctria; species Dioctria linearis. The sequence goes on along the minus strand of OZ005740.1, from coordinate 73,601,383 downwards.
GCGAATCCCACGATTTCGCTCGACTGCCGGCACCTGTTGATAAAACGTGATGCGGTGTCTCGTTACGCGTACTTGTGCTGCGCTGGATGTTAAGTCTTCCCCTCTTAAATTCGGATGTCCTCATCCGTCAAATCTCAAAAAATTTGGGTCGTTGAACTATGTGTTCTTGCGGTAAGTTGAAAATAGAAGATTGTGTTATTGTTGCAGCTGACTGGGTGTTTCTATCTTCATTTGTAACTGGGTTAATGACATGTTGAGTAGTTTCATCTCTTTTCTGGATTATGTCTATTTGAATTTACCTTTTCCTTGCTATGGATGATATTATGAACGCTAATATGATCCCTATTGTGGTGAGAAGTCCATAACTGGTCCATTGATGTAGATTTTTATCAGATTTCAGGAGTTCTATACGCTTGGTGTTGTTGATATGGAGTTCCTTCATCATTTCCAGTGATAGTAATTCTCAGTATTGCTCTTCTATTGGATTGAGTTGTAAAATAGTGGGTAAGGCAGGTAAGGTTGACTTTTCTTTTGATATGAAGGTTTTCCCATCGATACTAATGACAAGGAAGGTACCATTCAGATCATGCAGGGTATCTTCAGCTTTCATGACACCATTGAATTGATTTAGCAGCAGAATTCCTTCAGAGACTTGATCTATTGTAGGCACATGTTGATTGTTGATCTTGGTGCAGGTCGCATTGAGACTTTTGAGAAGATGTGGAATACAAGTCGTTTTACTAATATCTATAACGTTCCTTTGATTGAAAATTGATAAGTAGCCTAAAGTTTTACAATTACCTATTTTAGCAAAAATATTATCTTTATTTCTTAAGATCCTGTCATAAGGTATTTCATTAATAACATTGTTTCTCTTAACAGGTTTAAGCAGTAATTCTTAAAATGTTACATTGATTGTTATAGGGATATTTATTACATAGAATAGTGAAATGGTATTTGTAATGACTTTCACGTTAGCAAAGTCTAAAGCTTCCTCTGGTGTTGAGTATGGTAAATTTTCTTTATTTAAAATGTCTGTGGCCGATTGGATCTCCCTTTTTGATAACTTTACTGAGTTAATTACTCCTGACTTAGCCCAATGAATGGCATATCCAATGTTCGTTAGTTCTTCCATAATTAATTTTAGTTTGTACTGAATATCTAAGACTGCCTGATCATTAAATTGTTTTTCTTCTTAAATTAATTTTAAAATTTCGTTAGTTCTAGTTGTAATATTATTGATTCTTTCATTATAGAGTTCATTAATAACAACTTGTTTATTATTATTATGAATAAATCTTGAATTTGTGTTAACTCGTGATTAAGGTATGGGAATAGGGAATGATTTTTGGGGATGTGGTTTTGTAGGAATGAAGTAATCTCGGATATATATGATTCGTACTGAATGAGGTCGATAATATGGATTAATTTGAAGGTACCGTCCTGGATCCTTGCGGTACCCGTGCTCAAGGCTATTATGTGTGAATTGGAGTAATCCAAAATCTGGACCTCACTTCTGGTTTGGTATAGTGCGAATCTGAAATGAGAAATATTCAATTTCTAATGTTGCTTTTGTGGATGTTTTTGCCTGATTCTGTAAGGACTGTTGTATTATGGTTTTCTTTTACTATTTCCTTAGTGTACCTAGCAGTTAGTTTTGACCCTATTCTTTTAGTATGTTTAACAAATATGGTCTCCCCAACTTCGTAATTTTTGATGGGTTTTCCTTTTTTATTATGATATTGGATGGCTTGCTCTTGTTTTTGTTTCAGCTTTTCTATGTTTTTTGCACGAGTTTCCTCAAACATTTCGGGATTGTGCTGGATCTCGTCCATAGAACAGCTCAACTGGTTTTTTCCAGTAGTGGAGTGGATGGTGAAATTGTATTCTTTTACTGATCTTTCTAACAGTTCTTCAAATGAGCGTCCAAATCCGTCTTTTTTCAGACATCTCATTATCTCAGATAAGGTGGAATGGAAACGTTCAACTTGTCCGTTTACATCGGTCTTGTAAGATGGTGTTCTGTAGACTGTTATGCCAAGTTCGTCCTCCATCATAGAAGTGATCGAGGCTGAATTCAACGCTTTCTCGTTATCAATCACAATATTTTCGGGAATACAGAAAAAGAACAATAAATCCCGCAGTGGTCGTCTTATATCTTCTATTGACCTAGATTTTATTATTTTGGCTTGTGCTAGTTTAGTAAACTTGTCAAGGGCTGTGAGAACCAGATGTTTTTCTGTATGTTTAGTGTATGTATGTATGTTTAGTGTATGGCCAGGATAATTTGGAATAGGTTTTGGGTTTATGTGTTGATTATTTGGGTGCCTGTCGTATTTGTTTTCTTTACATGTCCTGCACTGATTTACTAGTTTCTTTATTCTCGAACTCATTCGCGGAAAATAACATTTTTCTAATACTGTTCTGTCTCACTTGTTAGGTCTCGAACCAGTGTTTGAGTGTATCTAATCTTATAATCCCTAAAATGTATAGGGTAAATATCTTGAACTAGTCCCATTATACCTTCATCAGTTTTTAACCCATTTATGGTACGAGGATTGAGGTATCTTTTAAATATATTTATGATATCTGTTTTTGTGAATCTTGGTTGTGTCACAATGTGTCTAAGGTAGCTAGGAAAAGGCGATTTTAATTGATAACCTGCTTCATCGCCTATTTGTAATATTATTTGATTGCGAAAGACATTAATCGGAACCTCTACTGTTGGGATTAAATTATGGGATGAACACTCGTCACTGTGTCGAGTCATGGTAAGTGGATTGGCATGGGTTATTAAAGGTAGTCTTGATAGCGCATCTGCTACTACATTTGTCTTTCCAGGTTTGTGTTTGAGTTCATAGTTATATTCTTCCAAAATGGCTTTCCAGCGTTTCATTTTGCAATTTGTATTTTTGTTGCTGAGAGCGTACGTGAGGGGTTGGTGATCTGTATGAATTTTTACCTTTCTGGCTCCATAGAGGTAGTTCCTTAAAGAATTCAGAGACCAAATTATTGCCAACATTTACTTTTCATTGGCGGCATAATTCTCTTCGGTTTTGTTTAATGTTCTCAGCAAAAATGTAATGGGCCGATTATTTTGTGACAATACGGCTCCTATGGCGTAGTTAGAGGTGTCTGTTGTAAGTTCGAACTCTTTTTCGAAGTCTGGGTGACTAAGAACGACTTCTTTCGAAATTAGAGAATTTTTATTTTTTGAAAAACTTCCATGGCCTCATTGTCAAGATTAGTGATTTTATTTTTTGGAGAGGTTTTTGGATACACGTCCATCTTCCCCTCTTAAAAGGGATGTCAGGGGTTTGGCGAGTTTCGCGTAATCTCTAATGAAGCGGCGATAGTAACCTGACATTCCGAGAAATGATCGTAGATCTTTGAGTGTCCTATGGTAAGGTAATTTAACTATTGTCTCAACTTTATTGGGATTTGTTTTGATTCCGTCCCTAGATACTATAAACGCAAGAAACTCGACTTCTTTTTGGAGGAACTCGCATTTATCTAGCTGGATTTTCATGTTAGCAGCTTCCAGCGTTTTAAACACTACTTCAAGATTCTTGAAGTGCTCTGTTTCATCTTTACGAAATATTATTATGTCATCTATGTAGACATAACACCTCTGCCCTATGTGGTCTCGTAAAATATCGTCTAGGGTTTTTTGGAAGATGGCAGGGGCATTTTTTAGGCCAAAGGGTAGTCTAGTGAATTCGTACTTTCCGTTATTGATGGAAAAGGCCGTTTTTTCGATATCAGATTTCCTAAGAGGTATCTGATGGAAGCCACTCTTCAGATCTGCGATGGTGAATAAGTTGTTTTTCCCTAGGTTTGCAAGCATTTCGTTAATCTCAGGAATGGGATATTTATCAGGAATTGTAACAGTGTTCCATTTCCGATAGTCAATGACCATCCTGTACTTTTTCTCACCAGATGCGTCCATTTTCTTTGGGACGACCCAGACTGGAGAATCATATGGTGATCTAGATGGTCTTATAATGCCGTTTTCGAGTAATTCCTGGACTTGATCCTCAACTTCCTTTTTCACTGACACAGGGTAAGGGTATGATTTTGAGTACACTGGGTCGTCTGTGGTGGTACGAATTTCTCCCTTAACGAAAGCAGTCTAGGTCAGCTTTTCGTTCGGTTCTGAGAACAATTTAGGGCATTCTTTTATTATACCGTTTAATTTAGCGATTTGTTCTTTAGTCTAATATTAATTGAGTTGACAGAATCAGATATGTGATGATTTAGCCATATCCGAATGTTTGGTTTGATGACCATGTAATTTTCATTTGTATGGATGACGGCTTTCAATTCTTTTAAGCTGTCATTGCCGATAATTCCGTCAAATGAGATAAGACTGGGTAATATGAAGAATTTTAAATTTCCAGTTTCTGGACCAAATAAATTTATCAAAGCATGATGTGTTATTTCAATATTTCCTCCAACCGAAGTGGCGAGGAATATTTTGTTATTCTGAATGGGATATCGAACATGTCGTTGTTGGATGTAGTTTTTAATGGACCCAGTATCTACTAGGATTTTTAGTGTTTTTCCGCTCTTCGTTACATATTCAAAATATGGAAGCAAAGAGCGCTTTAACCTAAAAAATTGATATCGCGTAATTGTTCGGGCGGGTCTAGAACAGAGCTAGTACTAGGGTCCACGTAACCTGTTAGAGATTGGTCGTGGTTCAAATCTTCTGCTCTAATGTCCTGCTCATATTCATTCATGTCGTTGTACTCAGAATGTGATTGCTGTTCAGTATCATCGTATTCGTCGGTTTGGTTTTGTTCGACGTAATGTACTCTTTGTTGTTTATTAGGATGATACACTTGTTGGGATTGTGGTCGTTTATCCACAAATTGGCGTAAATTATACCTGTTCTGATAATTGTGGTAATTTGCTGCATGGGAGCGTAATGAGCGGTTTATCTCCATGGGCTCAGGTTTAGCTATGGGTTTGGGAGGTAGCACCATCGGTGGTTTCCGTGATTGGTAAAATTTGGGACGTTGCTGCCAGGAGAATTGTGGTCTTTGAAACCTTTGGGGATTATGAACTAATTCTGTGTAGAATTGTGCTCTAGGAGCTGGAATCGGAGTAGTTTGTTGGCGTTGAATATTATTTCTTCTTGTTGCATTGGGAGGTTATTGAACGATGCTGTGTTCTATAATAGGTATGATTGGCATGTTGAACCCGATAGTCTACGTTTTCTAATTTCAAACAAAGGTGTAGTGCCTGGGGCAGATCTACTGGTTCCCTCATACTGAGAAGTCTAGGCAGATCTCCTTTAAGTCCTCTAACAAACGTGTCTAAAGCCTTGTCTCGATAAGCCTGTGTCATGTTTGTTAATGACTCTTGGCTCATTTCCATACTGCTGAGTTTATTTAAGATAAGTGATAAATGGTGATACACCGTTTGATAGAATTCTGGAATAGATTGATTACTTTGTATCAGGGTGGTCATTTGGTATTCCAAGGTTCCCAGATCCCTTTTGTCGGCATAATGTAGGGTAAGACACTTTGAAATTTCCTCCCAATTTAGAGGAGTATTATAAGATTCCAAGGCAATATCTGCGGGCCCTATAAGCTTTTTCCTGATAACATTTAGGATTCCGTAATATTTCGGTGATCCTTTCAAATGCTCGTAAATTCTCAGGATTCTCTCCACGCTTTTTTTCCACGAGGAAAATTCTCCTGCTTGTCCAGAGAACTCCCTGAGGCTTTTAACAACATCAGGTATTTTATCCGTGTCGGATAAATTTCCTTCGTGACCAGCGTCAATTCGTTGGTCGATATCATTATTAATATCCGCTTCAGGGTTAATGAGGGATTGAAGGATGACTCTACCTTCTCTTTTTAGAGCGTCTATAACTAGTCTATTTATAGTTTCGGCTAACTGAGTTTCAATCACATTATTTGGATTATGGATGGTTGGGGTAGTAGATAAATGATTGGAAGTTGGTGTGTTTGAATTTGGGATATTTAAAACAGGCTGTTTTAGAATGTTATTGTTATCACTGTTACTCATTTTTGTGGGTTTGATTGCGATTTCTTTAGAAAGTAATAGGGAGAGAGGAAAATAAAATTCTGATTTGCTAAGAAGTTTTTTTCTGTCACTTTAATGAACTTTATGAACACTTATTGTCCCACAAACATTTTCACGCACAGGAAAAATAGAGAAAAAATGGAAGAATCAAATATTGCTTTGTGCACTATAGCTTAATAGAACCAATACGAATCTAATTTAATTCTGTTTCACTCAAAAAGGGACTTTTTTTCACTATAATTCGTAAAATTAATTCAAATTTAGTTCATCAAAAATTCATTTCACTACCATATGTAAAATCAATTCACTAAGATTCGTAAAATCAGTTAAAATAATTTCGATCAATAAAATTTGTTTCAATATAATTCATAAAATCAATTAATATTAGTTTCAATCAAATCAATAAACTTTGTTCACTATTATCCGAAAATAAATTCACTATAATTCGTAAAATCAATAAAAATTAATAATTTTTGTAAAAAATTTCTTGCACTATTATCTATGAAATTAGTTAGAATTTATGGAGAATATTTGTATTTTTATTTGTAGAATCTATGTATTAGATTTTGTTTCAAGCAATGCAAAATTTATTTTCTTACGATCTATGATTGCAATTAGATTTTTCTATAATCAATAAAAATTTGTTCACTAAACTGCAAAAATTTTTTACTTTTATTTTAATAAAATTTTTCTTCGCTTTGGTTATCTTATTTCACTTATTTGTTTAAATTATTTTTCAATTAATTTCCTTAAGTTTCTAACTTACATAAAAATAATAAGATACGGGGTTCGCATCTTTTTTGGGATTATCCGGTGCTGTGTGCTGGTATAGAGATGGTTTGGTTATCCTATCTATTTGAGTGCCGGATTTTCCAGGCGTGGTTATCCTAGGTTATTTATAAGTACGGGCTTGGTTGTCCCTTTGCTTATTAATCCTTCAGGTTTGTTTATCCTGATATTTTACACTCTTAACACTTTTTACACCGGTCCCTGCTCGGGCGCCAGTTAATCTTTTTACTTTTAAAAACTTTAAAAAAATAAGAACAATTAAATAGATTTTTTGTATGATTTATTTTATATGGCCGTTTGCAAAACCCGTTAAAAATTAACTGAGCTAAATCTAACAAATTTTCATTTTCCTAACTAAATTAAATTGCTGAAATGGCGAATCCCACGAATTCGCTCGACTGCCGGCACCTGTTGATAAAACGTGATGCGGTGTCTCGTTACGCGTACTTCTGCTGCGCTGGATGTTAAGTTATATAGTGGAAAACGAAAGTTTTATATAACAACCCCACGAAGGAACTGCCCGAGTTGTCTCATTTTCGAAGTTAATTTTAAAGTTCGTGTAAAAAGTTTCAGCTCTCTAAGTATACGCGTTCTTGAGTTATCGTGCGCACAGACGGACGGACGGACGGACATGCAAAAATCAAAATAACTTTTAATATTATGCGTGGGTGTCCAATCCATTTTGCTCTACCATCATTATTTCGAGGTGTTACAAGCGGAATGACAAACTTAGTATACCCTATAGATTTCATCTAGGGTATTATAAAGTACTCACCGTGCGAAATGCTATGGTTGTCTCAATATTTAGGGCTGCTAATTGGGAATTTAGTTGATCATTACGGGGAAGAGTGGGAAGTATTTATTCTTCTATTACGAAGCAATTATTAGTTTAAAACGCTTAATTGATAGTCATCGATTCTTATATCAGAAAGTTTATCAAGTACTTCTAAAACCTAAGCACTACTGCATGACTCTGAAAAGTTTATGGTCGATAAGATGTGAGGCAGAGAATAAAAATTTAAAAGGTATTGATTCCTCTACAACGATTTGCAATAGATTATAACTAAGTGATTGTTGTCAAGTCAGTCAAAAAATCGATATTAACGGAAAAGGGAACTCGGAAGAGAGTTTCATTTTGACAGTAAATAAGGTACTTCTATTTCATGTGCTTTAATGGGTAGCGTTAAACTGAGAGTAGGTTCTGTCATTGAACTTGGTGGTAACATTTCCAAAAGTTAAGATTATTTTTCGAAATTCTAGCAGTATTATTTCTTTAAAATTAACAACACTTTAGAAACAATTTACGTTGACTATCGGTTTTACGCACATGTTGCTCAAAATACTGAATTTGAAACCGAATTGAAAGTGAACCATGTTTCTTATTTTAGAAATGATGCATTACATAAAATTTATACCATTTTTTATATAGTTTAGGTTTATCGTGAATTACGTACATAATATTTTGACTTGTCATATACTGCATATATCTTAATTTAGGAAGTATATCTATAATACGGAAAATCGTAATTATAAACATGTTCTGTTGAATTTATTTTCATAAATAAATTGTTTAAATTTTTATTGGACAGCCCATACTCTAATCTAATCTAATAACTACTTTATGTTAATGTGCCTATGAACGTAAAATTGCCATTTGTTCTAAAATAGTATAGTAATTTATTAATTTAGTACAGTAATTTATATATGTGTATATATTTTTTTTTTCAAATACATTTATTATGAGTATTTTACCTGGGTGCAAGATTATTCGGTTCTTTATTTAGATTTATCTGTCCTTAAATTGGCATACGCATTTATTTAATTAACACCAGAGAATCCCAGAATATTTGAATTAGAATAGGTGTTAAATTATCTATGGGTTATAAAAAGGCAGCAAGATTCTTCTAATTTTTAATTACAAGTAAAAGGATTTTTCCATTTATGCAATGAAAGGATTACTTTTAAAATTTCTTAGGTTTTTGTTATGTGTTACTATATAAAATACTATTGCTTCTTAGAAACTCATACGTGCTTTCATATATTACATTGTAATACGTAGGTGCGTGTTATTTCGGAAATAATTCAAGCATTAAAAATTAGATTCCCAAAAATAAATGGTATGAAATTCTTTTGTAATTCATACATTTACCTTTTCTTTATTGTATTACTTCAATATTTAATTGTGATTTCTACTGAAATGAATGCAAAGTTTACAGTTCTACTGGTAATATTCGACATATTTATTTTGCTATTTTTCCTAAATTTTTATTGAATTTTTTTCTATAAAACGCATTTGCCCATATATTCCTAAGCAAGTGTTAAATGATAAGGTTGATGTCTTATCTAGTAAACTAACTATCCTATATAACAATCATATTACACTGTGGGTGTGTAGAACTAGGATCAATATACCTCCATGGATAACACTGGGGGTACATACTGTGCTAGCGGAACGTGATTGGCTTTTCAAAAGATGTAAAGTCCCCGTATGGCTGATAAGGTCTGCTAAACGTTAGGTTTTTAGCTTAAAGCTTGATATTGATCTACCCCCAAAAGAAGCTGTGGCAGAATATGCTTCACTTGGGTTTATGATTGTTTCCTTTGTTTTCATTTTACGTAAACAACAAATATTTCATTACGAAATTAACACATTTTCTTTCAAACACTTTAACGACAAATAATGGGTTGTTTTCCTCGTGCATTGCCTTGACATTGCCTGAGTCTATAAACCTGTGGTATCTCCTTGTGGTCATGTACTCAGGTAATTACTATACGATCTGGCTACAAGCTCAATGAAAAATAATCGGAATATTATGGTGACTGTAAACCTGTCCAGCAAGACAAAGTAATTATTACCCAATTACAAGAATACACTCTACTTGTTTAATGACAACTTCATCAAGATTGAACTGACTTGGCTTCGTGTTCCTTTAGGCATTCGTAGATAATTCAGAATTTTTAAAATTATTTTATGATGCTATGTCATAATTAATTTTTTTCGTAATTGCTCCTCTTGTTGTTCAATGGGATCTGGAATCGGAATGGAAATGTGCAAAAAATGCCAGATAAAAACTGTGGAGTTTTCCACACCTAAGGAATATATTTAAGATTATTATCGCTATATCTCTATAAACAATTCACCAACAATTTTGAAATTTGTTTATTGGAATCCTTGAAGTATCAAACGATACACCTCAGGATAGAAAAACCAAGTTTTTTTTAGGGACTCAACTCTTCCCCAAATAAAAAAAACCCTACGTAACGTCGGTTTTGAACGTCTGTGAAAGCAAACAAACGGAATCACGAGCTACCTTATAATGGTACCGTTCTTTTTCTTTGCTTGTACGGAACCATGAAAACTACGGTATACAGTGTAACGAGTATGATCGTACGGGCTGACAAATGCATATGATGTCACACGAATCGATTCTTAAAACGCAAAAAATAAAGTGGTAATATTTATGTGAATTCATTCCACTGGATCCATTTAAAATGTTGCAATAAATATAATATTAGCTTTTTACCATAAATATACCTAAATTGAATTTGTTAGTTTAATCCTCATTTCAGGGAAATCAGTTTTGAACAAAACACAGTGCCACGGAAGTTTTATCTATAAGAATTGCAAAATTCCTCTAATTTGCACTCTTATTTGATTATTTAAGATCTTTTTATTATTTATATAGTGAAATTAGTTAGTTGTAATAGAAATTTTCTCAAATAGGTGGCAAATTTGGATTGCATCATAAAGAAATGTAAAAAGTAGGGTTAGTGGCAAATTACACTAACCCTACTTTTTACATTTCATTATGATGCAATCCAAATTTGCCACCTATTTGAGAAAATTTTTCGGCAGTGGTAACCTGAAAAAATGGTCGACTTTAATTCCTAATAAGTATATAGTATTACTGGAACCGTCTTGGAGCAGACCTAGAGAATGCCGATTTTCTGAATTAAGATAAATGTCTACAGCAGTACTGATACAGTTATTATATTGGGCACCTGTGCAGTACTGAAATAGCTGCAATATTAGTAGCTGTACAGTACTGAAACAGCTGCAATATTAAATACCTATACTAATACTATATTAGGTACCTATTCAGCACTGGCTAAATATTTATAAATTCTAAAGAACATTCTCTTGTTTTATTTTCGACTGAGTTGTGGTATCTCACAGAGTGTATTTTATTGATCCTATAATTAAATTTTGTTATGTTTTTTAATGTGAAATTATAATAAAATTATATGAATGTATGTAAGCTTACCTGGGAATCGAACCTGGTCCGGTCGCGCGTGAAAGTCATTCATTTCAGCCTCGCAGCTACCGTAATGCTGCTTGTATGTACTTTATTACATTATTCTAAAGTCCTGTATTTAACAAGGAGTATCAGTACTGATGCCGTAAGGAATTTTATTGCGAAATTTCTACATTGTTAATTAATACTTAAACAGTATTGAAATGATATTCATTTAGCTTATGCGACATATAACCATTTTTTCAGGAATGACAGCAGTTCACAAATTGATTTCGTGCAAGATTTTAATTATCAAACATGCCAAAACGAAAACCAGCGTTAGAAAACATAAATTTGTAAGCATTTTGCAACCTAAGTGCCTGAGTAGGAAGCATCAAGACCATTCCTACTGTTCTAAACAAAATAGAAAAATTTACTTAAGGAAAGAAAACATCATAGTAAGTATCAATAAATATATTTCTTAGTCTACTAGCAAAGCTATTTTGTTAAATAGTCCAGATTGATGGAAACAGATGTACTGATCGAAGTTATTATTGAGTCGATTCCCTATGATGATACGGCAGAATTAATATTACACCAGGAGCCAACGTTAAGCTCAACACCATTCAGTAAAAACGATTCCGAAATGTTTTCTATGAAGTTAAGGACATGGGCTACATCTTGTAACATTAAAATTACAGATTTTTCTAAGCTACTGAAAATTTTAATGGAAGAAGCTCATCCAGGACTTTATTGTTAACGCCAGTGCTGACAGAACAAAAACGAACAAAACCAATGGATAATGGCCAATATATTGTTACGAGCGTGGCCTTAGTTCGTTATTTAAAACACAATATTTCAGATATAATTCAAAAGTTCTTTATTTATTTAACTTTACTGTTTACTCTCACAAATTCACAAATAATTATCAAGTCGACTCTTTATTTATCGCTAGTACTGTACTTCTAATTATCGCAATCCAAATAGTTTACTTCGTTCACTTCGCTGTCTGAAATAATACTCTCCTCCTAGCTGTCAGAGCGCCGTATTTATACTCTACGAATTATCCTAGAACCTTCCTGAATATTCCGTTCTCCGAACCCAAAGTTTACTAAGATGACACTAACCTAAAGTTGCTTCCATTCCTAACAGATGTCGCTTGATTCACTTTGTGGCACGTAACACTGCCCCCTTCTTAAAATTTGTTCGTCCCGAACAACAGATGGTCCACGGTCTTGGTGCTCTCCGTATTGACCCAAGCGATCTAGGTGAACGATTTTTCTTTTGCATCTTGTACCGCGCTGATTCTTGTATGGCATGTTATTAATTTTAGTTTTAACTGCATACGGTCTCCCCCAGTGTTGTGATAACTTTGGAGAACGTCTCGTGGCCTCATGCACATCAGCTAATCGTTGTCTGAGCTTTGTTACGTAGTCTTCTGGTTTCTTTTGTTCGCCTTTGGGTATACCAAACTTGACGTCGCTAGGTAAGCGCATTTCCTTTCCGAAAATGACCTTAGATGGACTTTGTCTGGTCATATTGTAAGCAGCTGATATATAAGCCATTAGAAATATAGGAATATGTCGAACCCAATCGCGCTGATTATAGTTGCAGACCTTCCCGAGATGTTTGATTAATGTTCTGTTGAAACACTCTTCCATGCTTTGATTTTTCTTTCGTCTTTTATCTTTGATTCCTTTGTCCTCAAATTTCTTGCCCTTTTGATTGCCGTTGTCATCCTTTTCATTGCCGCCTTTGCGCTTCTTATTATCATCATCGTCAGAAACTTTGTCTTTACCTTTTCCGACCTTCATTATACCCTTATCATCGTCATTATCAGCATCTTTAGACCCTTTACTTTTCGTCTTTTTCTTTCTTTCATTGTCCTCGCTCTTGGATTTCCTTCCTTTCTTCTTTTATTGTTTGCATTCGTCCTCGTTTCCTACAGTCGTTTTGCAGGTGTCCCAGTCTACTACATTTCCAGCATCGAATGACACCACGCGAAGTGGTCTTTGATGACGGTATTCTGCTGTGAGTCTGCTGCCCAACTCGATATCTTTGCCCAGCTCGATATTTCTGCCCTTCTTCTAGCGCTTCCATTCGTCGGCGTTTTCTGCAGTCCCTTTGGAGGTGTCCTGGTCTATTACAATTCCAGTATCGCAGAATACCACGTGAAGAATTGCTCTGTGATGGCTGCATTCTATTACAAGTACATTCCTCCACCGAAATTTCTCTCACTCGTACTGCACTTCGAGAAGCTTGCCTGGCAGATTCATACGCTAATGCATACGCTAGTGCTTCTGCTGTTGATTTCTTTCCTGCTAGCCTTAACGCTTGTTGTAAATTTTGATCTGCAATAGCGTTCACAAATGCTTCTGTTGCCACTTCATTAAGGAAATCCGCATTTACGCTAGAGTATGAGAGATAAGCTAATCTTTCCACATCAGCCTGCAGTTGTTGTAGTGATTCGCCATGCTTTTGAATCCTGTTGCGTAGCTGTAGGCGATATACTTGCTGCATGTGTTCATCTCCATAACGTAACTCTATCGCCTGTACTAATGAAGTATAATCACGTTGCCTTTCTATCGGTATAGTTTGTAAAAGCTCTGATGCAGAACCTCGAAGTGCTAATACCAGAGCTGTAGCTTTGTCTGCATCATTCCATCCGTTTACTTCGGAAGCAGCCTCGAATTGTCTCTTGAAAATATGCCACGAATTTTGTCCATCAAATATTGGAGGTTTCATTCTGCCTGCATTGGATATTTCAATTCCTTCGTGCCGTGGTTGTCGATGCTTCATCTTCTCCAAATCTGATTTGAAGTTGTCAAGCTGTTCGGTCACTTTTTGTTGAACTTCCGCCACTTCTTGCTCGATTCCTTCAATTTTTAAATTTTGTTCGTCTAACGAGTTTTTCAGGAAATTCTTTTGTTCCTCTAAGCGATTTTCTAGACAATTCTCCAGAGAACTCTTTTGTTCATCCAAACGCGTTTCCAGTGATTTCTTCTGTTCATCTAAACGGGACTCCATGGAATTCTTTTGTTCATCCAAACGGGTTTCCATAGATTTCTTGTGGTCCTCGAGAGAATTCTTTTGTTCCTCGAGAGAATTCTTTTGTTCGTCCAAACGGGTTTCCATAGATTTCTTGTGGTCCTCGAGAGAATTCTTTTGTTCCTGGAGAGAATTCTTTTGTTCATCAAAACGAGCTTCCATTTTGCTCATTAAAGTACTTAAAAGCTGTTCTATGTTCATTGCAGGCTCTTCCTCAATTTCTGGTTCTTCTTCGAAAACGAATGTCTCAGGATTCTTTTCTTCCTCTATCAAAGCTTGTCTAAGTCGCTCGACTAGAACATTCTTTAGGCCAGTCGTTTGTAATGACCGCTTCCCCAACTCCACTTTCAATTCCTGTATGCGAAGCTCCTCTAGCTTGCGTCCCATTCTTGCGTCTTTTGTAATTCACTCACAGTTTAATATAAAATTATCTTTCGGAATTTTTACACACGATTTCACAAAATTAATCACTCTTTGAACTTCAAATTCAAATGCCACCAATTTATTTCGCGATTTTATTTTACTTCTGACACCAGTTGTTACGAGCGTGGCCTTAGTTCGTTATTTAAAACACAATATTTCAGATATAATTCAAAAGTTCTTTATTTATTTAACTTTACTGTTTACTCTCACAAATTCACAAATAATTATCAAGTCGACTCTTTATTTATCGCTAGTACTGTACTTCTAATTATCGCAATCCAAATAGTTTACTTCGTTCACTTCGCTGTCTGAAATAATACTCTCCTCCTAGCTGTCAGAGCGCCGTATTTATACTCTACGAATTATCCTAGAACCTTCCTGAATATTCCGTTCTCCGAACCCAAAGTTTACTAAGATGACACTAACCTAAAGTTGCTTCCATTCCTAACAGATGTCGCTTGATTCACTTTGTGGCACGTAACAATATTCACTTCGGAGTGGAAGTAAACCTGCGAATTTTATTAGATGTGTTACAACAAAACAAAAGTCAAAATATTTCCGTTTTATATACATCGTTTAATATAGACGGAGCCCCTATTACATCCAGTGGAGATGCAGGTTTGTGGATAATTTCAGGTTGTGTAACCAATTTGGGTGATATATTAGCATCTAAAGTTTTTGTTGTTGGCATTCTTAAAGGCTTTAGGAAGATTGAAAATTTTCACAATTTTTTGGAGGACTTCGTTAATGAAATGGAATACATATTGAAAAATGGGTTAATGTATAATTCAAAGCACTATACTATAAAATTTCACTCCTGCATTTGTGACGCACCTGCAATTGCTTCTGTTAAACATATTAAATCACATGGAGGATATTACTGTTCTCCAAAATGTTTTACAAGGGGTCAGAGTGTAGTTTCAAGAAATGGAAACATAGTAGTAGTTTATGTAGCGGAAGCTACAATATAGTAGTTATTTTTGTTTATAATTAAAAATAGAATAAAATATAATTTTTTTGTCAGAGTAATATTTGCGCTGACTGTTTGTCAGAGTAATATTTGCGCTGACTGTTTGTCAGAGTAATATTTGCGCTGACTGTAAATAAAATAAAAAATTTCAAATTTGACGTGTAAAGGAAAACACTTTGAAGAAAAAAACTTTGAACACAGATACCCACTACTGTATACATTTTGAGAAAATACACCTCAAGACTTTTTAGAATGTATGGTTTTTAAAAAATATAGAATTTGTGTCTAGGATATTTTAGTTATAAGTGAATCGCCAGAGGGCAAACTTGAATATTAACAATTTAAACGCCAGAGGGCAAACTTAAAAATAGTATTATTTTAAATGCCAGAATGCAAATATATAATGTTTTACTTTAAACGCCAGAGGGCAAAGCTGTTAAATAATATTTTAAAATGTTTGCTATTACACTTAAAAAAAAAATATAAAAAATATTTTAAAGCATTTAAAATAAAGAATAAAATTTTAAAACAAAAATTATTATCATTTTATCAATTTTTATCCTACCAAGAATTTAGGATACATATAGAGATGTATATATATATATTTATATATTCATTTAAATAAAGAACTGTTGAACTGCAACATATTCATTTTGTTGCCACATCAATCAAACCAACCCACATAATCAGTTCAATTGGCAATCTACCAATAGTTCAGTTTACCCGGAAGTTGATGCCCCATTAAGAAGCGACGCTACTTTTAGAAGAGAGTAACTATTGCTGGAGAATATGACAATGAACATCCCAAGGGCGACCAATCAATACTCTAGCGCCTACCAATAATATGATACACCACTTTCCGCTGGACAAAATACATCTTGTTGACGAAGGAGTCTGTAAAAGTTAATTCAAATTTGGCTTGGTATCCTCACAAAAATTTAAAACTGAGCAGGTGCGAAATCTTAATAAAAGATTACAACTTTGTTATGTTTACTCTTTTTCAGAATTTCAACGAAAAAGGCGAACAGTCCATTTTGTAAATTATATGAAAGCATTTGAATTCAGGATATTTCTACTTTACACAGGCCCATTAGCACTAAAACACGTTTTAAGCAAATCCACTTATAAGCACCTTATGTGCTTTAGTTTAGCTATGCGTATCTTAACGTCCCCGGTTTATTACCTTATTTATAATGAGTATGCACAAGAATTGCTTACTTTTTTTGTTAAACATTTCGCTAAATTGTATGGTATAAATAATATCACCTTTAATGTCCATGTACTTATTCATATACCTAAGGAAGCGTATAATATTGGACCCCTTGACCAAAACAGTTCTTATAAATTTGAATCTTATATTAAAGGCATTCGCCCATTAGAACAATGTTATAACATAATCCAAAAAATGATCAGCATTGAAAACAGATACAATAACTTAATTTCAAAACTTTCGCCGATTTTTAAACAAAAAATTCCAGGAACAAAAAAGTATAAAGTTTGCATTCTTCGTAATTTTAAAATAAATGCAAAAAGTTTAAATGACAACTGCTTTATGTTACGAGAAGATCATGCTGTTCTTCGCATCAAATACTTTAAAGTAAGTAAAAGCAGAATATCTATAGACAAAAGCTAACACGTATAAAACCTATAAATTAGGAACCAAACAGGTTATTAGAATTTTAATGCTTATGGTAATATTTGAAGATAACGTACTTGAATATTCGATAGAGTGCCTTGATACGGAAATATCTTGCAAAATATGTTGTCTTCCTTATGAAAATGATAGATATTTTGTTTCTCCTTTAAATCATACATTAAGAATGATGTAAGAGTAATGAGATCCAGTAGAAGGAAGAACCCGGTTTATGACGACAATAAACTTTTCAAGAAAAAATACTTCGGACCACCTTTAGAGAAAAGTAGATGGTTCGCAGATATTAAAATTTTAACTGCCAAAAGCTAAGTACGCAAATATTTAATCATAAGCAAAGTTATTTTGGAGAGGTATAATATTTAAGCGCACATCTTTATGTATACAAAATTATGTAATCAGTTCTAAAAATTCACTTTGAAAATAGATATAAAAACAAAAATTTATTTCAACATTCTATTCTTTTGTTTATTCTTCATCGTTTCCTGTATATTGTTCGCTGCTCTGTTGATGCGTATTTTCGTTTGCTTCACAAGCAGTGTTGGATTCATTTTCACGATTTTTTCTTTCAAACGCCCGAACGCGATCACAAGTTTGTTGCAAGTATTTTTGAACCAACGAAATTGCTGTTCTTTCGGTTAGGTTGGAATAAATCTCCATCAATATTTCTGTGCAACATTACAAACATTACAGACTATTAGATTAAAACCAGTTGTATATAATATATTTTACATGCCTATTAAAATTTTGATGTGGAACAAATTTTGAACTGCACATTTCTTGTGTTCACGTCCGGTATACGAAATTTTTTGTTGCAAATGAAGGCTGTATATACGATTAATAACTTTGATGTGATCTTTGGCATGTCTTCCACCTGTTTGTGTTAAATAGGTTCTCTGAAAATCTAAAGTCTGTAATTTTGTATATGAATGCTTTATCAATACTTACTAGTTTGCTACATAGGTTGCTGTCAGCACTAATCTTTTCATCAAATGATTGCAAATCCTCGATTGTGTTTAGGGGAAACCCGTTTTCCGTTTCAAACTCAGTTAGGCCAATTTTCAAATTGGGACGTTGTATACCACAACCAGCAACGTTCATTTCTTCTTTAATAATGGTTCTTATATCTCCTCTGATTAAATCGCGGAAAGACTTTAGCTCTTCTTTTAGAATAGTACGCAGTATTTCCTTTATATTTGTCTCAACGTCATTATAGTTAATCAAAGCAGCAAATTTACTGGTATCACCATAATTTTGTGGAATTTCTTGTTCATTTACTGAAGAAATAACGCCTAAAAATTGAACAAAAATAAGTACAATTCAGTTAAGTAATTATAAAATGCATACCATGTGCACCAGCAATAGAATGTTGATTCAGGGTAATTGTATGGCTCAGAGTAATACTAACGTTGCCATTTTTAGATCCTGTCGGGAGGACATCATTAGCAGTAGTTACAGATGTTTTCAATTGTGTCGCCGAAGTACTCGCTATTGGTGAACCATAGGATCTAAGTAGTGATGTGGCATCACGGAAATATTTAAATCTTTTAACTGATACTGCTCGTGTTTTTGGGATTTTCATGGCTTCGTTTTCGTCACTGCTTTCGTCGGATGATTGCATATATGTATGTAATTTTTGCCACTGATTTAATTTTCCTTTTACTTAATGGGAGAGAACTATCGTCAGGAAGTAAAATACGTTCATATTCGGAAGTGCCAATTTCGCTTTGTTCTGTTAAAATAATTTTTGCATTTCGAGCACTTTTGTAATTATCTAAAATTATAAAATTATTTCGTAAACACAACATTGCTTATTGAGAATTTAATTATGGCTAAGAATTGGCTAAAAATTATTCGATGACAAAGAGGCTCTGTTTCATAACTGGAAGTATAAATTGAGAAATCAGCACTAACGCGGTACTGCAGAGATACTGAACACACACACACCAATGAAATGAAAGCGTGAACACTATTGTTTAACTGCAGAAAGTCGGCACCGATTAAGCATAGTTTAGGTATTAGTATTCAAGATTCTATATTAGTACAACATTTTGAAATCAATACTTCATTTTAGTGCTGTCTCAGTAATGCACCAATTCTGAAATTTTATATTGTTAATGAAATAAGCAAAAAAATTGGCTTAAAGTTATTCGATGCCTACGAGGCTCTGTTTCAGAACTGCATATCTAAATTGAGTTCCTTTTTGCTAGTTCAAGAGACCTGAGCAAATTCGGCACTGACCCATTACTCAGAAAGAAAATGGTGGTTCTCAGTTCCTGACAAGTTCCGAAAAACTGGAATTGGACGTGGAGTACTGAAATTTGTTGTACGGGACGGGGAAAATCATAAAAAATTCCCTGTAAAATACTTCTGTAGGCATTTGAGCAATTCTACAAGTAATAGAAGTATTTGATAAATATAAGCATATTTTCATTTCTAAAATTAAAACTTTCAATTAAAGCGAAAGAATTTTAGTTTAAAGGCAAACCGCAGCTATTTTAATTGAAAATCCAAGCTGCTCATGTTGCCGCTTCAAAATAATTCATATCAATTCCGGTTCAATATTAAAATTACAAATTACTTTTAGACGTTCTGTGACAAAATTTATTTATAATAAAGAATTTTTTTGCAAGAATGAAAGAAAAGAAAACATGAAATATTTATAATAGACACAAATTTCTCTCGGTGGCCGTGATAGCAAACTTTTTTTGGCGCAGCAAACATTCTATGAAAATAATTTAAAGTAAATTTCTAAGAAAAAAATAAGTGCTTCCCTACATCAGGTTGAGGCATCGTTCATATTAGACCGAAGTACCCGTAACCATTGCATAGATATGCATAAAGCCTATCCAACCAATCCATCCAATCTATATACCCATCAGTTCCTCTCATTCCAACAATAGCAGCAATTTATTCAAGTGCAAATAAAAAACGTCAGCTTAAGAGCAAGGCAAAAAAAATTACACGCAATGAAAAAGTTTTTCCGGTTCATTTCGTTGTTCGGAGCTTCGGTAAAGTTAGCTTCGCTAAAGTTAGTTAAACTTGTCAGTTAATCTTGAGCCTTGCTTATCTGAGATCATGGCTTCTGTGGTATAAAATGAAGCACTCAATAAGTTCCGTTTAGAAAATACACACTTCAGTTCTCTTGGTTAGTTGGATCGTTTTAACTCCTCCTCCTACAAGAATGAAAATATTGAATTAATGTTTATGAAATATATTCTTCAGTCGTAGCTTTGTACTGCATATCTTTGCACTGTCCTTCCATCTCATCCAGAACGATTATGTCGCGAAATATATATTACAACTTTTTGAACATGGTACTAAAAAAATTATTTAATTTCAAGAATTTCTGAAATATTTTTATATATATATTTTTTCGTGCAATAAAAAAAGGACAAGCGACATCTACATACTTCGCATGCAATGAATAATTAAACGCACATAAATAACTTTCGGAGAATCGTATCACAGAAAAAGGCTGGCGACATCTATAAAGTATGGACATAAACAACTTTAGGTTCGGAGAATCTGTGGCGACACGTCTGTATTTTGTCACCACTTTTCTGAACGCGTGAACAGCCACCGTGTAAATCGGGCATTTTATTTTTCTAAATTCTCCGCTAGTAGGTAATACCTTGCTGCGCGTGGAAAATTGTAGCTAGGTAGGCGTTGATTTGCAACGAAAATTGTTTGTAAACATAAGAAACTTAGTCAGATGTCAGACATAAACAGATGAAGTTTTGTTTCTTGATAGAAAAAGATTATAAAACGTTGGAAATTCTTGCGGAGAAGAAAATTAATAAAAAGCATTAAGATTAAAACACACAGCAACAAGATACTTATAATCTGCCTCGATTTTACGGGAGACTTACATATGTTTATTCCCGCTCAAATAGCGGTACAATTTCTTCTCTTTTCAGGCGCTTCCTTTTAGGACGACCTGACTCGTACTGTATTCCAATAACGGCTTACTGTTGACCAATGGAGAATATTAGCTGTAGTCAGTAAGTCATCGCATCTACATAACGCGACTAGTTCAATCAACCGCAACGGTAGAAGTTGACAATCTGACTTGGTAAGTTCGACATAGGGTCAACTGGTCATTTACGCCACTTATAAGTGTTACAGGCTCTTCCAATGGACAATTGAAGCAGGCGAGCGATGGCGATGTTCGCAGCCTTATCGCAATCCAAGATCTCGGTAGCTTGTTATACTTGGAACTGTGTTGCTGGTCTCACTTGTGTGCGGAAAACTGCCTGAAAATACCTAGTGTAGTCGAACTACAATACAATCCACAACAGCACGACACTTCACTTCGAGTCATAGCTCAAGCTATCTGGTGGGTTCTGGAGGTGACTCTGATCTTTTGTCGTACTTTAATGTCAAAATATACGCCTAAATCAAATGCACTTTTCTACTTATTTTTTCGTATTATTATCCAGCTCAGGAAGCCTTGCATTACATAGAATGAACTGAAAATGACACTGCATAACAAATTCAAAATATTATTTCGAATTTTAGCACTTGTATATCTCTAATTAGATGTAGAATATAAATTTACCACAATATAAAATTTTTGTCACAACCTCAGAAGCAGTTGACTAATTTGTCGTTCTTTTAGGCGTGTATTCTGACATTAATTCATTGCAAATTTATTTCAGTTTATTTTTTGGTTGATGAAAAGAATAAATTAAAATGAATATGGTGAATATAAAAGTACGACAAATTTGAGGTGAAGTGTCAAAATATGTGACAAAAATATACGCCTAAGCTACGACAAAGAGGTCAAAATCACCCCCCTGAGTACACAATATCATTGGGCACCCCCAAAAATCGATGATTCGAGAACGGAATATTCGGGAAGGTTCAGTTAGTGAAGTGAACGTAGTAATTTATTTTGATTGCGATAATTGGAAGTAATAATAATAAAAACAATAATTAAAACAGAGTGGTTTGTGATTGTTTGTGAATTAGTAAAAGTAAACAGTATAATTAAATAAAAGAACAATTTGTGAATTATATCTAAAATATTGTGTTTAAATAACGAACTAAGACCATGCTTGTAAGAATATACTATATGTATATAGTTGCAAAATTGAGGAAGTGCGACGGCGCGAAATAATCTACAACTTCCAAGACATGGAATGCAGACATGATGATAAGAATGTTTTGATTTGATGCGCTTAGATTAGATTAGATTTGTGAAGGGGTGTATAGGCGTTAGCCTCGCAATCACTGCGACCTGAAAGATCTATTGTGAGTCCCCGTTGAATTTGCTCCATTTATAGGTTTAGACTGTTAATAAAGTCTAGAAACATTCTGGGCTTAAGGTTCCATATTTAATTAATTATTAATGCTATGCAGTGGCAGAGCAAATGCTCCGAGGTTTCGTGAGCATCCAGAAGCGGCAGGATAAAGTCTCAGCCAAACCCAGCTTGTTTAGGTGATACCTCAAGGGGCAATGGCCTGAGAAGAGCTCAGTGATCATTTTGAGCTCTGTTCTTCTAAGGAGTAGGAGTTCTTTTGTTTTTCCGCCAGAGGAGTCGATATACTTTTTTGCCTGACGAAGTCCTTGTAGCCTTTCCCAATACAGGGATTTTTATTTATTCTCCCAGTTATTTAGGGTACCTCTGAGGTAACACTTTGATGTGCCACAAAATGGCTCTGGTCCGACAAACTGAGTTTCCGCTCCTGTTTTGGCTAGGCCATCCGCAATTTCATTGCCTTTGTGGCCCTCATGTCCAGGTACCCACATGAGGATAACTTTGTTTCTCCTTCATAGATTTTTGAGGGTTTGTAGACATTCCCAGACTATCCCTGACTTGACAGTGTAGGACTATAAGGCCTTGAGGGCAGCTTGACTGTCCGAGAGAATATTAATGGTTGAGCCATTTATGGCTCTTTTAAGGTATTGGCACATTCTTCTATGGCCAATACCTCGGCTTGGAATACGGTGGGGGTAGAGCCTAGAGCCTTTGATATATGGCATTTGGGGCCGTATACCCCCAATCCGACCCCACTGTTTGTTTTTGAGCAGTCTGTATACCACACCATCGATCCTTGTTGGAAGGACGGTTTAGAGGAGCGCCATTGTTGTCGGTTTCCAAGAACCACTTGGAATGGTCTTACAAAATCCACTCTTGGTGTGATTATATCAGATATTGTCGTCACTTGCTCGAAGCATATGTGTTTTAAGATACTTAAATGACCAACCAGATCGCCTGGCTTTAACTGTTTCTCCGTTTGTACTCTAATAGCACTGGAGATCGCTTCCTTTTTCACCTGCAAATGCAGTGGTGCAAGGTTTAATAAGGCTTCCATGGCTGCTGTAGGACAGGTTCTCATGGCACCAGTTATTCCTAGACAGGCAAGCCGCTGGGTTTTTTGAAGCAGGCCTCAGCCGTCTTTTGATTAGTTTTTGGCCACCATGCAAGGGCCGCATAGGTGACGATGGGTCTAACAACCGTGGTGTACGTCCAGTACATCATTTTTGGCTTCAGACCCCATGTTCTGCCAATGAATCGACGACACGTGTACAGAGATCGCATCGCTCTATCCGTCACTCTGGACAGATGCGAATTCCAGGTAAGTTTCTTATGTAGGGTTATCCCCAGATATTTGACTTTGTCTGAAAATATCAATTCCGTATTATCAAGAAGAGGGGCCGTTAGTGAAAGCTTCGATCTTTTGTGAATGGAACGATAACCGTTTTGTTGGGGTTTATGCTAAGGCCTTTGTTTAGACACCACGTGCGGACTTTGGAGAGGGCTACTTGCATGCTTGCATGAGGTCGGATATGACTTGATCATGCTTGCCCCGTATTGTAACTACTAGGTCATCCGAGTAGCCTTGAACATTAAAACCCGAAATGGTAACTTCTCTAGCAGATCATCAATCACGATCGACCATAAGAGTGGGGAGAGAGCTCCTCCTTGTGGCCAGCCTCTTGCTGCGGTGGTCGTGACTGAGCAGTTCCGTAGAGATGTGGTTATCCTCCTGCTTCTATGCATGGAGTCTATCCAGTTTACCGTGGAGGGCTCAAAGCCTTTATCCTCGGCAGCTGATTGAATTGCATCGAGGAGGTATTATCGAAGGCTCCTTCTATGTCCGCAAATGCACATAAAGCCACCTCTTTTGCTTCGAGCGCTTTTTCGAGGTCTTTGACTAATGTGTGAATGGCAGTCTCAGTAGACTTGCCAGCTTGAAAGCGAACTGCTTAGAATGAAGTGGTGATTTAATCAGAATTTCACTTCGAATGTGTAGGTCTAGGATTTTTTCCATGGACTTAAGCAGTAATGAGGAGAGGCTGATGGGTCGGAAGGATTTAGCTAGAGAACTAGCTCTTTTTCCTGCTTTAGGTACAAATACCATCCTGACGTCACTCGAACATTGGAGAACGTACCTTAGAGCGTAACTGGCTGGAAAAAATTTTTGTAGTGGAAAGAGTATTTCTTCAAGACCTTGCTGTAGTAAGGCGGGAAAAATGCTGTTTTCTCCAGCAGATTTAAAGGGCTTAAATGTTCCAATGGCCCATCTATCTTCGTTAGGAGTGAAGATTCTTCCCGCAAGGCTTTTGCTCCTGTTAGAGACTCCGTACTTGCCCACCTCAATCGGGTCTGGAGCTACTATTCCTTGATCGGGAGTGAGAGAGTCGGGAAAGTGAGTTTCTAATAAGAGCCTGACTGTTTCCTCGCAACTCTCGGTGTAGTTCTCATCTTCTTTTTGAAGTGTGCCTATACCATTCGTGTGATCCTTCGAAAGTACCTTTGATGCGCGTAGTTACAAATGTTAAAGTTGTGACATTTTGAACTTAAAAATTCAGTTAATTTTTCTATTTTCAGTTGATAACTGCAGGAAAGTATAGACAAATCTCCGGCAAGGTTACATGCTATAGAGGAGCTGCGAAATCTTATTGTTTTACAACCGCTGTTCGATGCAATTTTTTGACTGCCTATTTTGACAGCTGATTTCGGCCGCTATGACTATAGGGTAAAACACAATCTGAGCGACACGACAAAAACGCCGTAACAAACGCAGTACAAAACGTCCGTGAAAATACAATGGGAGCGACACGAACGCGACATGAGCTGTCAATCCCCAATTAAATTTATTCTGTTATTTGTGTTTAAAAACAGAAAAATTTCAACGAATAAATTAAAAAAGATTATTAAAGTAGCATGTGTTGCTGTTTTGGCTAATGAAGATAAAAAACAGAACCAACATAGAAGTAGAAGGTGTGTCCAAGAGTTATATAAAACTCAGCCGGAGTTTGATTTCTATGCGGATGCATTTTTTTTTTTGGCATTTTACCACCTCAATAAGCTCTTGTTCCATTTTATATTCAACTAACTTTGATATTTTCCACGGCATTGTTATTTCCTGTTATTTTTAATGTATCAAGTCATAAATATGTTTGCAATGAAATAACAATATATATGAACGCAACCTCAAGTCATAATTTTGCAAAACTCACCCTATACGTGCGACAAATTTCAATATTCAACCTCGAACGATGTCGTCAGCATTGTATTATATACCATATACCAAAATGTTATTAGAACCAAGCTGACAGCGTTTTTCGGCGTTTTTGTCGTGTCGCTCACATTGTATTTTAGCCTTATAGCGGCGACTTTTTTTAAGGCTTACATTTGTGCAGAATCACCACTACGGGAAAGAATTAAACCGGTATAATAGGGATAAAACATTTAAGTCATTTTGTTTTTATTAAATTGCGGAATATAAAATCTCAGCTAATTTCCATCGGCATGACTTTCATCCACATTTGAAACATTCCAGGTGAGGTAGATTTTGCCAATTATTGTTGGTGCAATCCTGATAAGGCCGACCCTGTGCAGTGCTACAAACGCATGTTTAACTATTTACGCCTTTCTCAGATGACGTGCACCTGTTTTATGGAAATTTATTCTTTCCTTATTGAAACACCAGCTGACATTTCTGACAACTGAATATGCCATTTAGTTTTCATTATATTTCGGATGGATTCTACATTCGTTGGCTCCTGTGGACTTCCGAAATAGCACAGTTTGCCACTACACAGCAAACAATTTGACAAACGTCCGCAACAGTGAAATTTAAGCGACAATAGAGCTGCACACAAGCGATGTAAACGCGAAGCTAAGCTATGTTCTCTTTAATTTATCTTACATAAATACGTGTATATGCGCTGTTTCGTGCCCGAACTTCTGAGAATTTTACAGATTCAAGATTTTCGGTTCTATTTATACTTAAAATTATATTTAATTAACGTTAAGGGTAAAATGAGAGGTTATTGGAGACTGGATTAAATAAGTAGGTACCTACAAGCATGCTAATAAATAATATTCACACGTTATACAAACAAATGCAGCGATTTTTGTTTGTTTTTACTTTAAGATTGCCTCGCACTCAAAACAAGTATAGTTAATTTTCGTGAAAATCTTTCTTCTCAGATTGAGAAACGCGTGTCAAATTTTTTCAATCACTGACGTAAGTAGGATATTGCATGATGTTAACTTTTTCTAGTCATAATTTTTAACTACATTAGTTCAAATGTCTCTGATGGTCATGCCTATTTCAGTTTTCAGAAATGACTAGTAGACAAATACAAAAGCAAAGAATAATAACAACTGCACAATGCGTAATAAAATATCTAACAACTGATACAGATCATGAAAAGTAACAAAGAAAAATTTTTGGGTCACAAGATAATTCCATAAATAATCCAGTTGCTAATTTCTCTCCCACTCCTTTCCTAATTTCTCTTCCTAATTCGCACTCCAATTCCTTAGATTAAATCAGTTCATCTTCAATTGCAGAAAGTATTGATGGGTTTAGTCAAAAGGATAACCTAAATGGTTGCTTAGCAAATCAAGATAATTCACGTGGTTTGAGTTATCTTTTAACAGAATGGGCAACAAAGCATTTAATTTCAACAAATGCAAGAAATGATTTGTTGTAAATTTTGAGCTCTAAAATTGAAGGTGCCAAAAGACTTATGTACCCTAAAGAATGTTCCTAGAAGTGTTAAATCAACTAATATTGGCAACGGAAAATATAAACATTACGGGCTTAAAGATGCGCTGACTGAATTTTTAATAAAAAGTGAAGGACTTTCAAACGTTTTAGTTTTAGATTTTAACATCGATGGCCAGCCAATATCTGAAAGAACGAAGAATCAAGTTAGGCCCATTCTTTGTAATGTAATGTAATATACAACAGAAATATTTATGATGGTGCTTTTGAGGGTAACTCGAAACCTAGCTGTGTAGGTAGTTTTCTCCAAGAATTTATTACTGAATTGGGTGAGATTTTGGATAACGGTATTGTACTTAGGAGAAAAAATATTTTCTATTTCTATATATCTATTTCAGGAACTGAATGGTTTTTCATGTAAGGAGAACGGTATCCCTAAACTTCCACGCAACAACCAAAGGAGACGTACTCACAAGAAAACTTGTCAAGCGACATAAGTGAAGGATTTCAATGCGTAACCAAAAAGTCACGAAAATACAGATGCCACAATTACCATTTCCGATAACTGTTTATTTAAATCATCAAATTGGAACACGGACACTGGATTAAATTAAAACCGGAAACGTATAGGTATATGCACCATTTTTTGATAAAATTATTGTAATAGTTAATCAATCATAGTAGCATCATCAGTAATATTAGTTTCAATTTGTTAGATGTAAATGATGAAATACTCAAAAGCTAGTAAACATTGAGAAAGATAATAAGTTTACGAACCAACATTTGCTGTAAGAAATTCTCGATTTAAAACACGAAATAAATCAAATCAAAAAAGTAAGAGTGGACAACGAAAGCTTATTAAATTTGTTGCCTAAATTTCCCATGGAAACAAAAAGAGACTTCCTGCGATTAGATCGGAGTTAAAGACAGACAGTGATAAATGTGACCAGCTGGTGAGATCTTGAAAATGTATCACAGTAGGTAAAGTTTTAACAAAAATATCTCCGTCTAGAAAAATAAGTTTATGCAGCAGAGTGAGGATGATTTACATCATTTCATTAGAAGTATTTTAAAGAAAACTCAGCCTGATAAAGTTGTCATATGCTTCTCATGGAAAGGGACAAAAGAAAAGCAAGGCAAGCAGAATTTCTCCTTCATAAATGCTTCGAAGCGTAAATATTACAAATATTTTTATATAAAAAGACAAATGATTAATTGACGCTTTTTGCTAGATACATGCCTAACAAAATTCAGCTGCGCAACTGAAGACAGTGTTGGAAAATACATAAAACGGCATTTTTAATGCGCCGCCGACCGACTTAACAAACAAAAATTAATATAATTAATTTTAATACTTACCTGCTGTTACAAAATTATTTTTTTTATGGAAATTAAGACTGAAATTGTTTTTCTTTTCTTGTAATTGGAGATTTTTTTTATTCTATCGAAATTTAGTATATGTAGTATATAGTTACGTTTGTTTAAAATACTGTTTTTGTTAAAAATTCATACGTGTTTAATTTTCACAACCACATTCAACAAAAACGTTGCTCACGATCTTTGGTTTAACCTATAAATAAAGAATTAGAAGGGATGGCAATAACAGGAAACACGCGGAAAAATTGTATAAAATAAAATTCGCATGTTAAATGTCAAACTCTATGTATAAAAAAAATAAAAAGTGCCTCACTATGCTCTATTTGTTACTATTATATATCGTCATTTATTTGAGGGTACAAATTGTGGTATCTTACTCGTAATTCACCATAATAGTTCCGTTAGAGCATCAGTTAAAGGATGATTGCAATATAGCAGTTAACTTGGCATCCTGGATAGCTTGTGCAATTTTTTTTTGAACTGATGACGATATAGGAAATAGTCATACTTTTAAAAATTTCTTATTTCTTCACCCATATCGTACCAAAAACATCGACGATGACAATGAAAATATAGTGATATCGCAATTAGCACTAATTTTTATTTTGTTATTTTTTTTATAAAAAAGGAAAGAAAAGCAAAGCCAAAGTGATTCCACCAATATAATGGAGCAATATCATTAATGCTTGAGAAATAATTCCATTTGCGAACCGCTAAAATTATCGCTATCGCAGCAGATTAATATTCATTTAGAATACATTTGAATTTATCACATTTTGTCGAAAAAGAAAGGCAAAGTGAGTCCAAAGTGATACCATCCATGTAATACAATGCTTTGTCAACATTTACTCGAGGTTTTGCTTTTATATCTCATTTGAATTCATTATTGAAATTTATGTTACACTTTGTGACACTTTTACAATTCACATTGGGTTCGCAATATTTGCTGGGTAAACGATATTTTACACGTGTTCAGCTGCAATATTTTTTTCTAATATTATTTTTGGCAACTACCACTCAGAACTCTCTTTGCATACTGTTGTGGCTCCGTAAATAACAATCGTTTTTAGTGCGCCATGTTTCCTCAGTTCGCGAATTGGAATCTCCACCTAGTTCCGTTGTAGTCTTTTCTGCACCCTGTAGCTGTCACTCAAATGGTTTTACATTGCATGGAAATTGGTAAAATTTCTCCCAATATTTACTCGGATGCCCTGCTTTTTTTCTGATGTGGTAGATTTGTAGCTGTTTTACTAATTGTCTAGAGGATCTCCCTTAATATTTGCTCACTATTTAGGCTTAAGTCCTGAAACAATGTAGATCATTTGGCTTAATAAAATTAATCGGTGTATTTCTAGATCACTGTAATAAAGACATCCTGAACCAATCCGAATAATTAACAAGTAAAACATCGAGAATTGGTCTAAGACTAGTTTTTATAATAACCTAGATGAATGCCTGTATGTATTTTCCTGTGGTCACCCATCTGTGTAAGTTTGATTTTAAAGTGTTTTTTTAGCAAATATATCTAAAACAGTTCGTCAGACAATAAGTACGATTAGGTATAACCAATTTCATAGGATTTTATATTCTGAACGACTTTTTAGTACAATAACACAATTTAGGGCTGATAGTTTTCGGAGTAT
Source organism: Dioctria linearis (assembly GCA_963930735.1). Taxonomy (NCBI): domain Eukaryota; kingdom Metazoa; phylum Arthropoda; class Insecta; order Diptera; family Asilidae; genus Dioctria; species Dioctria linearis. Next base: position 73,571,218 of record OZ005740.1, on the reverse strand, counting down.
ACGTAAAACTAAACTGTCATATGGCTACACGAAGAAGGAGTTGCCTGATTTAATCATTTTCGGAAATTTTATATAGCATTTCTATGAAAACACCAAAAACACAATATTTCAGCTCTCTACTTTGACGCGTTCTCAGGCAGTGTACAAATACCTATATAGTGAAAAACGAAATTTTTGTATGGCAACCCCACGAAGAAGTTACCAGATTTATCCCACTTTCGAACTTAAATCTGGGTACAGCCGATGTTGTGTAACAAAGAAAAGGGATTTGAATTCCCTTTTTCCAGCTATCTCGGGAGGTAGGATGCGGTCTTGTGATTTATCAAGCTTAACAATCAAAATTGATTACCTTCGGAACGAGGATACGTGAAAGTGACATATTTTGCGCCACTTGTTTTTTTTTTTTTTTTTAACCAAGAAACCGTATACTGAGAAGAAGATTATTTTTACAATTCAGATACACTATATTTATAATATTTCAGGATTTTACACAAATGGATCTTGATTATTTCGCACGAAAACTAACACTAACCACAAGCAGTAAATCGCCAAACAAAAAAGTTTTAAAATTTAATTATGTAAGAGGATTACTCGCCTTTAATATATCGCAAATTCCTATTTTTTTTTTCAGCTTCCTCGCATGATATTCCCAAAAAACATTAAAAACTTCTGCTTAATTCCTATTCGTTAAGAGCCAGTTAAGAAAACAAAGAAATCGCAGTATTGTTCTGCTCACAGAAATACTGGGGAAAAAATGCAAAAAAGTAAGAACTAAAAAAAAAAAAGACGAAATGCAAAAAAAGAAAAGTACTGCTCGGTTCAAGAGCCAAAACAGAAGAAGCTGTCTCTAGCAAAACGAGAGCTGGTTCCCTGTTCTGGCCAATCTAGCAAGCTGGATATATTTTATTTCGACGTTTGGTACTAACAAAGATTCGGGAAGCATAATCTTGTTTGAATTTAGTTTTCGAAGATCTATCTTAAGCGCTTGTTGGTTCATGTAAGTAGTTATTACTTAATTATACTAGTACATAGTTCTCTGTACATAAAGCTATTTCGATTTTGTAGAGTTAATTTATAAATTATTAAAAATTATAATTATTAACATTAGCTGCTACTCCAATGTAGTCGCAAAGCCTTCAGCGTAGAATCCACTGGATGTAGCCATAGTGCAATCGTCGCGTCGTACTGGACTATTGCTCCATTATTCGCTATCCCTTCACGTGAGGATTCAATGTCCCGTATGTTTATCCCTCGATTTGAATACCTAAATAGCAAAGAACAATGCAGGGTAAACGTTTCTCAGCATAGAGAGTGACAGCACAACAGGTAGCCTTATCAGAAAGATTGAAATTAATTTAATTGGATATCAGCGTCCACCTATATATATATAATTCTTTTCTTCAGGAGCGATGTGTGTATACATAAAAAAAAAACTATAACAATCTGCTTTTTTTAAAAGGCTGTGTGCAAAATTTGCGTTCTCGAAGACGTTCGCGAGGGTACAAAGGTACGGACAGTCAGATGTACGGACGGACATGCAAAATAAAAATAACTTTTAATATTATGCGTGGGTATCCTATCCATTTTGCTCTACCATCATTATCCCGATGTGCTACAAATTTGAATCACAAACTTAGTATTCCTTCTCATTTGGGCTATAAAAATGAAGTAGAGATCTAAGGTATGACGAAAACAAGCAAGTTACACACATAAAAACCATTGAATTTCAGTGGTTAGGTCATAATATACAGTCATGGCACGCGGCTTCTTTAGTAATTTTATCTGTGGAATTTTCACAATATTTTGTCCCAATTTCATTCATTCATTATCAAAATATAAAAAGCAAAAAGCTAAGACGAATCTTGCAAAAAACGCTTCTTCGGTATGTCAATCACGTAGAAAGTTAAATGAAATAAAGAGTATAATTGGGAGTCAATTTACGAGTGCTTCTGAAGAATGCTACAAGGGAGATAAATTGATTTAATGACTTCTCTGAATGGTCCGGTGACCGGTAGATATGTCTTAATTGACAGGCTAAGAACGTGTTTCCAGATTAACAAGAAAACAGTCAACATTTGTACAAGCCTGTCAGATATTACATGAAAAATTATTCACTTTGTGGTTGCATTTCACTATTTGGATTTGAGTGAGAATGGACAACATAAATACTTAGGGACGTATACATTGTTTTAATACAATTTGTTCAGTTTTTTGTTCTTGTTTTTAGATGTATTATACGTGCCAGGAAAGAAATCTCTTTTTATCACACTTATGAGTTTTATATCTAAGATTTCCATAGAGACCGGTTCGACTCTTTTTATTTAATTTTTGTATCTGTTAAGAAACTTTTAAATAATTAGCAAAACCAGTTCTAAAAGATATCTTCCACAGGATTATTGAAAAGTTGCAAATTTTAACTAAATCCTGATGATTTTTTTAAAAATACAAGAGAAATCAAAGTATTTACCCTAAATTTTATGAAACACACTGTCGAGTATATTAGGTAATGTATTAACTTTTCATTTAAGTAGATATTATATTAACAAAAATTAAACAAAAAAATGAATAGTAAATAGGAGTCTTTTATATAATATTTAGCCATTTTTTCTTTCTCTGAGATTAATGCGCGGGTATAAGAAGGTTAATAACAGATGACACAGATTGTATTTTAATAAATAAACATCTTAGTTAAAATTATATAAAATGTCCTCTCTCCTTCAAAAAAATTCTGCAAACTAGCGATATATGTACAGACCTAAAAGGAATAAAATACACGGTGCCGACGCCATGATGAAATACAGTTTACGTAGTTACATATTTCTGGTAAAAGAAAATCTTTTCCAAAACTTCCCAGAAAACATTTTATCAGGTTTTCGCATTTGCGAGAAGTTATCGAAAAGCAACAATCCGAGAATGTTTCGATTTTATGAATTTTTCTCCAAATATGACATTCAGGTTCAAATAACTTGCAATATGATCCGGAAAGTTTTCGTTTTTACGACTCTCCATCCAAACATTGTTTTGAAACACTTCGAAATATTTCGAAGTATTTCAAAACAATTATCGGTACATGCCTTTTTCGGATTGTGCATGACAATGCTGTAAAAAAGATATATATGTATATTAGGGTGGCCCGAAAAACAAAAGTGTTAACATCTCTAAATGCTCATTCAGAATTTGTTAGCTAATGTAATTATAAACTTCTATGCAAAATTTCAGTGAAATTCATTAATGTTTCGAGGCCGCGTGAATCTAAAATAGTGTTATTTTTGGCTGTTTTGGACTTTCAGGAAAACTGTTTCCACATTTTCTTTCATAACTTTTTAATTTGACAATATTTTTTCTTTATTCTTTTTTTAAATTAAAGGGAACTTAGTTGCAAACGACTTTTGAAAAAAATTTAATGCTTCTATCTTTTATAAATTTTTCAAAACGAAGGTTCGGACCCGGAACTCCAATGGTTTGATTTCACGTCAATTTTTTGTAAGCACAAGTGGCACGCAGATATACTTTTTCTACTAAAATGAAATTTACAACCTTTCAAAGAACTAAAACTTAAGGGGGTCATGTACTATATGAACTGTTCTCAAAATGCGATTTTCGAATGGGAGCATTTTCAAAAATTACAAAAATACGAGCCGGTTAATCTGAAATCTTTGTAACAAAATGAATTATACAAAAAACAAGAGAACAATTCACAATTGATCTGAAGAGCAATAATATTATACCCTAGATGAACATAAAAGTTAAACAAAGCGAAAACCAAAAGTTCTGTATGGCTACACGAAGAAGGGGTTGCCCGATTTAATTGATTTTAGAAATCTTATTTGCTATTTTCATGAAAACTTTCAGCTCTCTATGTCGACGCGTGCTCAGGCATTGTCCAAATATATAGTGAAAAACCAAAATTGTGTATAGCAACACCAAGAAGAAATTGCCCGATTTAGTACATTTTTGAAATTTTATTTACTATTGTTATGAAAACACTCTTTCCAAATTTCAGCTCTCTATGTCAACGCGTTCCCGGACAGTGTCCAAATATACCATTAAAAACGACATTTTTGTATGGCAACCCTAGGAAAGAGTTGCCCGATTTGTCCCATTTTCGAAATTTAATTCATATTCCTTTTAAAAAGCCCATATGCAAAATTTCTACACTCTAAGTGAACGCACTCGCGAGTAATCGTGCGGACGGGCGGACGGACAGACAGACGAAGAGACAGACAGACAAACAAACAGACAGAACGGGCGTGCAAAAATCACAATAGCCTTTATCGGCACATCTTTGTAATTTGCAAAAACGCTTCACCCTTGAAAATCAGATTTTGAGAACAGTTCATATACAACATGACCCCCTTAAGTTGTAGTTGTTTGGAAGATAGTCGATTGTAGATTACTTTATTGTAAAAAAAGTGCACCCACTTGCTACTTTTCCTTACAAAAAACTGACGCGAATTCAAAAAATTTTAGTTCCGGGTCCGATTTTCCGTTTTGAAAAATTTATAAAAAATAGAAGCATTTAATTTTTAAAACGGCTTTCAGTGCAATAAGTTCATAACTAAGCTCACTTAAATTAAAAAAAAATAAGAAAAAGTTTTGTCAAATTAAAAAGTTATGACAGAAAATGTTCAAACAGCTTTCCTGAAAATCCAAAAGAGGCCAAAAAACGCCATTTTCGATTTACCTGGAAATATTAATGAATTTAACTGAAATTTTGCATAGAAGTTTAAAATTACATTAGCTAACAAATTCTGAATGAGCATTTAGACATTTTAACACTTTTTTGCAAATCCATGCATTTTTGGGCCACCCTAATGTATAGTGTAGTGACTGCTGAGAAAATAGTATGTGCATTTGGTAAATGTTAAATTTTTCTCATAATTTACTTGTTTATTTTCATTGCATTTAGACATTTTAACACTTTTTTGCAAATCCATGCATTTTTGGGCCACCCTAATGTATAGTGTAGTGACTGCTGAGAAAATAGTATGTGCATTTGGTAAATGTTAAATTTTTCTCATAATTTACTTGTTTATTTTCATTGGGATATCGATTAGTTTTGCCAAAGCAACTTACTTTCGAAATCGACTGGTTTTTACGAAGAAATCTCGAATACAGACCTTTGTCAAACGCTAATACACGAAAATTCCAGAGAAGGCGAATCGATTTTGTGTCGTCATTTCTATTCGAATTAGCGTTCCTTTTTCTTCGTTTTCTTTCGAGTCCAGAATGACTTCGAGAAAGTCAAACTTCGAATAAACGGTTTGCTTCCGAGTCGGTCTCTAATCGTAATGTTTTCTGAGTTTAAACACGTGAAGCCTTGTGTGGTACAAGCATGTGTGAAGTGAAATTTCGCAAGGTGTGCGAAAGCAGGCTGATACCAGTTAAGTCTCTTTAATTATTCTTACAAACCATTTTAACTCTCCATTCAAAAATTATTGAAAATTGAGGTGGAAACATGGACCAAGCTTTAGCTTTCTTTAATTGATAAAACAATATATTCTCTTCAATACATATACATGGATGCAACAGAGCAATTAGTACACAGCGAAACATAACTTTGATTGCTATTTTTCGGGATTCCATCAACGACTGGCAACGACGTCAAAAATTTGGGAACATTGTATTCTGCGAGATAAAATACGAAAAATTAGTGCAGTTGAATCAAACGCTAAAAGCCAGGAAAACAGTTGCAACAGTAGAATTCTGCCCCTAAATTACTAAACAGGTGTCGGGATATCAGTCATGGAAAGCATTAACACCGAAGTATAACAACAAGCAATAAAACAAGCTTACGTTGATAATAAGAGAGAACAAAAATTATAAAATACAAATTTAGAAGAGTAAATACTCTCTCTCTCGTTCATAAAGATATAGCTCGCGTGGGAAACATTTGGAAGAGGTATACCATGGATAATTTTTAAATACCAATGCCTTGGTCCTGTCCTTCAGGTCTTCGAGATTAAAATTCTTCCAGTTGAAAATATTTTTATGTTAGCCACAAGGAGGCCTCTCAGATCATAATGCTTAGAGGTCGGATCTCCGACCTCCATCCCAACATACAAAATATGAATAATAATAACAGCTTCAACGGGACAATAGTGGCTTCCAATGTATGCTCCTCTGAAGCTTCGGATGCCTTCTAAAGTATTCTTTACCTACCCTTGACCGCGAGATGTTCGACTTCTTTGATACAGTGATATCCAAGTAAGTTTGTGAATATTTTTATGGCTAAAGCAGGTACCACCTGTAACAAACTGATGAGAGCTGCAAAATTAATTTCTTCTTGGCTTCATGTCTTCGTTGTCAACAATTTTTCAGGCCGGTATTATTGGGGCCATTTACATTTATTTATATCATCCATCAGGATTATAAAATATTCCCTAGAATATTGCTCGAAAACCTCCCTCAGTCATGTCTAAAACTTGTTCTAAACCTCGTCTTCTTGTTCTTCTTCATACATGTGCGCATAATAATAATAATTATCATCGAAACTGGTGACCGGCTAGAAAGGCTGGACATGCTTTTTATGGGGATTCTATCTACAACGACCCTGCCTTATTATTTTGGGTTTCCAGCAGAGTGCAAGAAACTGTTCTTAAATAGGTAAACCTGATCTTCTGCATTGAGTCATCTCATTTCACGGAGTTATCAAATCATGATATCGTGTCCTCGTACAAAAAGCCAGGATTGTTACTATTGACTCATTTTGGTCCCGAAGTATTGTGTTGTACTGGTTCGTATTACCAAAGGTTTTTTGAGAAGATGTCCCTAATCATCAGATTAATACCTTCAAAAGGACCATGACCTATCAAAATTTAGTCCAATCGCTAAAAGTTGGCTACTGATGACAACCACCTGGAAGTATGTTGAACACTTGATGAAATCGGCAATCAAGTGTTTTGTCACTGGACAAGAAAGCGCCCGTATGGTTTTTTTTTTATCCAGCGACTTATAAAGTTTGAACAATCCAGAGATCAATGTGATATTTTTGAGTACATGACTGTTCTTGCAAAACTTTTAGCCCATAGTTTGTGATTTCGTGAGCCGCCTTCATCTTCCACAAACTTATAGCCGTAATGCAATTTGCTGTAATATTTCAACACGGAGCTTGGTTTAGATAAATTTCATGTCCATAATTTTTCAATTCTTTGTCATAGATTTTTAGCAACTTATAGATCTGTGTACTGTTACCATCAGAGCGGAACTGTGAGGACGGGCGATCGGGTGCTAGACCGATGGCGCGGTGGTCGTCGGGCCCGTGGATGTCGGGTTATTCGTGACCACATGTATTTACTATGTGCACTGGTCGAACGATGAGACAGCGTTGGGAGGAGACTTATGCGTTATGAATACCCATTTTTCTTCTTCTTCTTTTTCTTCTGCGTCTATTGGTTATAATCCGGAACTGTGGGCTCGACACGTGAGCTGGAGTTCCTTCACAATGGCATGACCCTGTGGGGTATAACGCCAAAAAAGTGTGCCGTGCCCGGCCAAATGCTGATTGCCATGTCCGGCCAAATACCGATGATTGCCACGTCCGGCTATTTGTAGTTTTATAATTGTGTGTGTATATTGCTGAGTCTTGTTTTACATTTGCGTTTATACCCTACCTGTACTTGTTTTGTTTGTTTTGTATAGGTCGAACACAAGCAAGTTTCATGAATTGAAACTACCGTCACCGACGCCATGCCCGATTCGCTGCTACAGTTGGTGAAATCAACTGCTAAGCAAAATGTTGATTAAGAACACTGTACACTAAACACCGAACACCAAAACTATATCCGAGAAATTGCAAATCCGATGATACATAAAAGGCATCACCAGTGAGAAAGAATCTCACAGAAGACCCATAATCTGGTCCAAGCGTCGAAGCGAGCGGATTTGGTAAAACATCTGACCGCACTGAGGTACAACGTGGAACGTTATGCATACGCGGAAATGTCCCACAGCTTTCAAACACTGACAGACCGCGGAGCCAATAAAAATTAATGCCAAATTTTAAGCATAATTTACTTTTTATTTTGAAAACTGGATTGAATAAAGTGTTCTTTTACCAAAAGGGTTCAATAAAGCTTTTAAAGCGTTGCTGTACTTATTTGTACTTTTGAAAGTAACCTTCATCTTACTAACAAACGACGGTGACAAGTTTTAATGAACAAATCAAAAATACCTATATATAATTTTACCTCTACTGGTGGTACTGAGAGTATTGCCGTATTTTATTAGTAACTCTGGAAATGTGTTAGAAATAAAGACTGACTGTAATAATTATACTCACAAATAATCTTTATACTTTCAAAATTGATTTACATAAAATAAAATTACTTGGATTTTTAAAAATTTGAAAAAAGCAGTTTTTGCGTATTTGCATTTAAATTTCGAACTTGTTTCTAGGTGAAAACTTAGCATAACTAAAGAGAGTACTCAAATATTTAAAAAAAAAATTATTTTGTACATTTGGTGAAGCTGTGGCATTGTTTTTGTTGTTATATGTTCGGACATGCGAAAGAGCGACTAAATTTATAAGCACTTACAACAAATTTGCAAAAACAAAGAATCTCGGTACCTGCATACAGAGCCGTAACGACTTGTTTTGGCACCTGAGGCAAACGAATAATTTGACACCCCGGATCTATAAAATAAATTTACCTATCAAGCTGACTGAACAAAGTTGAGCAACAACTGATAATGATAATATAACATCGAGGGAGAATAGGATATAATATTTATTGCACACAAGATTAGAAGTTGATATTCATTTCGTGGGAGTATTAATCCAGAATCTTGGGAAACTTTTTCCAATATTTCCTTTGGCTTTGGCATACAAAATTCGAGTCGCTTTTGTTTTCTTTTTCTTGTTTCTTTAACGTCTACTGTTATACGCATATCTTCAGGAAATTTGTAGGACTGTCAAAAATTTCTACCATGTCAAAATCTCGAACCAACCTCAGATTCAATTGGAGAACAAATTTTTTTTGTGAATTAAATCACAATTAAAGAATTAATTATTATTTGTCAAATGCAAATGTTGTTAATATTATTATTTTTTTTCCAGCAGTAAAAAAAGTTTGTTCAGCGGCACTCGTAAGCTGTAACGTCTGAGGCAAGGGTCTAAATTGCCTCACTCTTGTTACGGCTCTGCTTCACGACTAAAATCTTGTTAATCTCTGGGTTGCTGTTCTGACACGAAACCCTGTTTTAGTTTAAATTTTAAGGGTAAAAGGCCAATGCTTTTTATATACATATGCATACCTTTTTCCAGTATTTATATAATTTTTTTTTCCTCTTCATTATAAAATTTTGCAAATTCTAGAAAAAAATCCAAATTTTTCTATGATTTATGATTAGTGAAATCTAGCATTCCTTGTTTGAAATGTATCATTATTCGCAAATGGGAGAATTCTCTTCGATTTGCAAAGATTTCAGTTCGGGAATGGTCCAGTGGGAAAAGTAACATTTGAGCGACACGTATACCGAGTAAAAAATGACTTGCGAATTGGAAACATTATCTTGCTCTGCTGGTGCTCGGTCCTGTAAGAAATCATCCTTATAATTAGCATTGTTTGCCTCTTATAAAAAAGTAATTTTTGAAGACCCAAAGGCGCTTGTTTTCCGTCATTTTATCGGGCCGGTTGCAAGACTGAGTGCGGTCCTGGTGACCACATATCATTTTGAAAAAGGAAACTCCTTTCAAATTTTGTTATAAATACATTGAAAGGGGAGAATTTTATTCCGTACATTAGTTCTGTATAGCATTTTTCTTACTAGTAAAGGGACGCCTGAAAATTGATTTCCCTTTTACCTGTTTCCTAAAACGTGTATATCTGTTCGAACATTTCAAAAGGGTTTCCTTCGTGCTCTCAGAATACCATAATCGTAACATGATGGTAACAACAATTAATGGGAAAATCATGATGAGGGTGCTTTAGATAAATCAGGGATATCCTAATTCCTTCTCTGCAATTTACTGGAAAATGTTTCGGAATGAAAATAAATTCAGAACAATCACTTCAGAGCTTTAATGGGAAATAAAGTATTTAACGGTTTCCGTATTACCTTGTTCATTCACATGAACAGGTTTAGCACATTGCGCCCAGTAAAATGAGGCCATGTATGTACTAAGGGTAGAAGCAAGGTGAAAGAAATATTTAATCCTTTGGTACTGGGATTGAATCATCAGGCGAATTTAAAATTTAATTTCATTTAAAGTGCGATGATGTAGCAAGAGTTTAAAGTTTATACTTTTCGCGGGATAGTAATGCTCAAATTTTCTATTATAATCGTAATTAGGGTAGTTCTTTACTATTACTCGATAATTTAATAGTTTTTTTTTACTATTAGAAGTATTCCATTATATCGAAGTACAACGTGTCTTTTGATTTTAATGATTCAAACACGTAATTGCAGTTTTATGCAATAACTCTTGCAACACAAACTGCACTTACTCCTCAAAACCTAAGATACTACTTTTATTGCCACTATTTTATTCTTTTAGTAAATAGAGCAGGTAAGAGAAGGCTCATTGTTCACTCAATTTATCACTTCAGGAGAGATGCAGGTTTCACTGTTGAGAGATTAACTCATAATACTTAAAAAATACAATATTGGAATGGAATCTTTCTCGGTGTGTCCACAGTTGAGTTGCTAGAAAGGATCGTAAGGAAAAAATTCACTCGGCTTACTTACTAATAAAATGCGGAAGTCGTAAACTGCATGACACTGGGATGGCTGGATTAGAAATTACTCAGGTGAAATCCTGGGGAGATAAAACACACATTGCTGCGGACTGAAAAATATTAATGATAGTTCAATTCATACTGCTTTGTTTTTTAAGATTAATGGCCAGTTTTACAGTCTAAGTTTAAACCCAATATTTAGTTTAAACTCGATGAATGAGATTCACAGTTTGGTTTAAACCCCTGTTTAAACCAAAGTTTAAACCATGCCATCCCTCGGTTTAAACTTCAGATAAAAGTATTTGAAAAGTCTGACATTTTATTTTGACAGTAGCATTGTTTGTTTGTATCAAGAAAATTTAATTTTATCATGGATTCAGATTTAGAAATTTCGAGCGATGAAGAAGTCTTTTATGAGTTAAATTTACAACTCTGTCGACGACTGAAAGTAATTAGAAATCGGCCTAATCATTTTAATGAATGGGACGACGTTGATTTTAATGCTAGGTTCCCTTTAAGTAAAGAACTTTGTCCCTTTGTATTGAACCAGTTTTGGAAAACTTAATTTATAAAGGTAAAAAAGTACTTTAAACTCATCAGTTATCGCCCCTACAGACAACGGAATGGACAGGCGTATTTGCATAAACCCATATGTTTTTTGATTCTATGCATATGTATGTTATCTTCTTTTTCTTAATGAGAAACTTAACATACCCTATGATTTCATATACAGTACCTGTCAATAAAAATAAGATAAAAATTATTCAATCAAATAACATCAAAATTAGTAAAAATTTTCGCTTTAATATATTTTAGCTAACTGTATGGGTCTTATTGGTGACCGAGTTGTTGTTGAGTCGGATGGTACAGAAATATGCGATTCGAATATCCTCGTGCACTGCGCTAGTGAGACACTGTTAATTCTTGGACCTGGGGAGACGTGGGCACCCAAAGCTTCCCTTTCACCGGCGACTAAAGTAACAGAGTGGCTGCTTGATGTACCTATCGCTTCTGAGCCTCCAATCCCTATAAGCGCCATACCCGACAACAATTCTTTAACTACAACTGCAACGATGAGCAGCGGTGCTATATCTACCGACGGTACATATGCTTCCCAGTCGATAAGATCAACAATTCTCACATTCGAAATACCTTGGAATAAAATTCCATCTTACATTACATGTATATTAATGGAAAAAAAACGAATAGGTCCACAAAAAACGACTTTGTACATATTGTTGTAAATGAGCTTCGCCAAATCTCATATTACATTCCGATGGTGATATTTAGGAATGTGGCCGAAAAGATAGCTTGTATGTACCCGGATTCATTTGGTCGAACTGACGAAAATGGAAAAATTGTGATTTCCAGTCTTATTTATTTCGTAACTAAAATGGTCAATCACAACAATTATTTAAATCGATCAAAACATACCACATTAAGCCCCATAATTCCTCTACAGAAAAGAAGAACTACAAATATTTTACAACGATCATGTCGTAACTGGCAACCCGATAATCTTCCCGAAAATGAAAATCAAAATACTATTGACGAGAAAAAGATTGACTAAAAAAATATACAGTAAGGAATTGACAGACAAGGATAAGTCTACTGTGGAGGGGTATATGGATGCATGCTATGGAGTAATCAGGACTTTTATAAATTACCAAAATTTGCCTCCGTCTGTATTAGATATTAACCAAGAATGGCCATACCTATGGGAACGACAATTTATTTTCGCTCATTTCAATAAGCTAATGGAGAGGTCGATTGACATTTTATCCAAGAATTTTTCTGAAAGTCGAAATAAAATTTTGGCTCTTGAAAAGTCATTAAAAAAAAGAAATTTATAGAATTCTTCGTGAAACATTCAGATGAAGAGGAAGACCTTTTAACAATTAAATTTATATGCGCTTATTTTGACGAGCCTGAAGAAAATATTTTTAAAAAAATTGAGGTAAACATTTTCTAATTTATTGATATTTGTTTTAAAATGTATATTTATTTTTAATAGATTGGAACGCTTCTCTCAAACATTTCACCGAAAGTCCCAACCCCATGGATGGCAATTGTGGACTTGACATTGGATTCACTTTCGAAGACATTTTATCTCTTCGTTGATGGAAAAATGCTTAATGCGTCTTCAACATCTATTGTAGATGCTCTTCAGCAGCTATTTGCGGCCCATTATGTATTTAATGTTAAGTACGATGCTAAAGTTTCGTTGACAATGGAATTTTTACAACAATATTTTGCTAATATTCAGCATGATGTTACAAGAGGCCGTAAAAGGCACATTAATAGCCTTAATAGAGTGTAGTCTCTTATTAATAAACTTCAGTGCTGATCACCTCAGATGGAGAATTATTTTATATTTTTTTATTAATTATTTTATATTTTGTTAAAGTAGTAGATTATATCTTAAAAGTCAAGAAGACAATTGTGTTAAACACGAAATTTCATACAACCTATTTTCTACCAACTTTCAGAATTTATTTTACTAGTTACAGATATAATCATGGAATTTTGAATTTTTCTCTTAATCAACTAATGTGCTGATAATAAAGTGTATTTTAAATTTTTTATTCTCTAAAATACAAGTATATATAAATGTACGAGTATATACAACGAATAACATTTTTATTACGTTTTTTATAAAAATACAAATGAACTAAAATATTTCAACAATTGGACTTTTTATTTCAATTAAGTAATTATACAAGGGTGATTTTATATTGTGTAATGAAGTTAGGAGCTCGGTGTGCATTTGTCAATTTGAGATGTTAATGTAATTCGCGTATATACTCCAGGTTCTATGTAATAGAAACTTCTTCGGAGGATGTTCAGATAATAGATACATATTGTTTTGTAGCTGACAACATGTCCATTTAAGGTCTATTCCTTAAATGTACTTGTTATCAGCTGTAAAAAATAATAATATAAATTATTATCTGAACATCCTCACAAACCTGAAGAAGTTTCAATTACATGGTGTTAACGCCGTTACTGTCAATTATTTGCCAGAGAGTAGTAGCCATGAAAAGAAAGTTAGTTGGCCATGAGTTCGCTGTCGAACAATATTATTATAAAATAAACGTTTGTAATTACCAGTCAAATAAAATTGTTTTTGCTTTCACATTCAACTTTTTATGTTCTTAGCAACATTTATGGTCCTTCGAAACCGAATATTAATAAAAATTTATTGATGAGTGAACTGGCATCTTTCTAAAGATACAAAAAAAAAAATAAAGAAATTCCGTGAATAAATTTCTGAAACCAACATTGACATTCAGTGTAAAACAAAAAATAAAAGTGAACGTCATCATGGGCAAAATCCCAATTCAAGTTCGTGATACTGCTCGCAATGCAATTAAGCGATGCCTTGATGTTAGCAAGAAATCGGACGATTCCACAGATGAAGCTTTTGTTCGGACTTACATTAAAGTTCTAGAGGATCACTGGTCAAGATACCTTGAGGAACAGGCATCAGTAGACCATTCATGTGGAACAGATGAAAACACTAAAGCACTACAGGAAACCGAAAGAATTCAAGCAGAAACATGGTATATAAATTCTCTTTGCAACTTTAATCATTTGCTGTTATCCATATGCAAAAATATAGAAACAGAAGACAAAACTACCGAACTAAGTTCTGTACGAGCAGATTCCAGTGCCAAACTGGAGAGAATTTCCATACCAAAGTTCAATGGAAATCCAACGGAATGGATATCATTTCATAATCTTTTTTCTACTCTTGTTGAAAAAACCCTGCTTTCTGGTAGCCAAAAGATGCACTATCTTAAAGGAAGTCTTCAAGGAGAAGCCTTTCAACTCATCAAGTCCTTCCAAATCACGGACGATAACTACAAAGAGGCATGGGATCTCCTAAGGAAGAGGTATAACATTGAGCGAGTGATTGTAGAAGCACGTCTATCAAAGATTTCTAGCTTTCCTGCTGCAAGTTCAGGATGTGCAACTTCGATAAAGGCTTTAATTGACAACACACAAGAGCATGCAAGAGCTTTGAAGGCTTTAGATCGGTCTACAAATCAATGGGATGATTGGCTCGTTCATCTAGTAGTGCACAAACTAGATTCAGAAACACACAAGCAATGGGAGCTCTCATTAAGTCAACCCGAAGTTCCAAAATTTGACACACTCATGGAATTTCTGGAAACTCGGTGCCGATCATTAGCAGCAGTGGAGACTCATACTCAAGAATTACATCGCAAGGTTTCAGTCATTAAATCTGCAACTCTCAACTCAAAATTGAGATCAACAACATTTGCCTTTCATACTGCAGTATCTCCTGAGCGATCTTTTCATAAAAACCAAGGGAAGCAACAGCAGTCATCAAGTCAACTGCGGAAACTATCTTGCTATCTTTGCAATGGCAATCATTTGATTTACGCTTGCCAAATGTTTATATCACTCAGCATAAGTCAACGCAGAGCAGAAATAAGGAAAACGAACTTATGTCTTAACTGCCTACAACCAACCCACATGACAAAGACATGCCCAAGTATACACAATTGCTGTGTTTGTCAACAGCGACACAATACTCTGGTTCATCAAGATAAAGAAAGTTTTTGTTCATCTACTTCAAGCAGAGAGACAACAGCATTCGTAAAGAACGTGCCAAAGTTTTATCTAAAGGTACTTCTATACACTGCCAAGGTACGATTGTTGGACAACTGTGGAAATCATCAATCTGCCAGAGCGCTTCTAGACACGGGCTCGCAATCAAACTTCATAAGTGAGCAATGCGTGCAACGTCTTGGCATTCCACGGAGTCATGCATCAATTCACGTTCATGGGCTGTCAGCATTAGATGCCAGCACAACAAAGGGGATAGTGTCGATTCAGTTATCATCGTCAAATGGCACATACGAAATTTCTATGAACGCACTAATATTGCCGAAGATAACAAATAATCTTCCTAATTTTTGCCTTAACAAAACTAGTTGGGAGCACATACATGAACTACAATTGGCTGACCCCGAGTACGACAACACTGCTCCAATAGATCTCCTCATCGGTGCTGACTATATAGGAGAGCTACTACTTGTAGGTCTCATCAAAGGTCCGCCTGGCACGCCCATAGCCCAAAACACACAACTTGGATGGGTGTTGTCAGGAAAGCTACACAATTTCAACTCAATTGATCAACATGATGTTGTGAATCTACACGCTGATGCTTCACTAGAAAACGCTATAACGAAGTTTTGGCATCAAGACGAAGTTCCACTAAAATCGACTATGACAGAAGAAGAAGCATTCTGTGAGTCTTATTACGCTCGAACTTATGAGCGACAAGCAGATGGTCGCTATATAGTTCGAATGCCTCTCAAAGAGGAATTTGAACTAGGAAATTCAAGTCAAGCAGCTGTTCAAGCGCTAATCAGAATGGAGAAGCGTTTTCGCAAGCACCCCGAGCTGCACTCGAAATATGTGAATTTAATGCGAGAATATGAGGATCTGGGGCATATGATCCAAGACTACTCACCTACTCTTCCTGGCTACTCATTCTATTTGCCACACCATGGTGTCGTAAAGGCAGACAGTACAACAACACCACTAAGAGTTGTCTTTAATGCATCCATGAAGACAACGGCAGGTAATTCCTTAAATGATATCCAACTAAATGGTCCTGTTTTACAGCAACCGTTTCACTCTATCTTGCTCCGATTTCGATCCCACAAATCTGTTATGACTGCAGATGTGACAAAGATGTTTCGCCAAGTATTGATTTCCAAAGAGCAAATCAATCTTCAGAGGATTGTATGGCGTAACACTCCAGATGAGGAAATACATGACTACTGTTTGCTCATAGTCACGTATGGTACAAACTCCGGAACTCACCTAGCTGTGAAGACCCTTCAGCAATTAGCGATTGACGAAGGACAAGATTTCAAGCTCGCAGCAAATGTAGTTCTCAAAGACTTCTACGTGGATGACCTGTTGACAGGTACTCATGATGCAGACCAACTCATCGAAGCATACTCACAACTGACAGCACTGCTTGAACGCGGAAGATTCCAACTACGCAAGTGGTCCTCAAATCATAAACCACCTTTAGACATCATACCACACAATCATCGTTCAATTGCAAACATCATGCGAATGGACGAGGGCGAGTCGATCAAGACGTTAGGGACATATTGGCATCCAGCATCCGACCTCTTTCATTCTCTATAGATTTGGATAATACAGGCCCATTTACTAAGCGACGTCTTCTTTCAAAGGCAACGAAGATATTTGACCCATTTGGTCTTTTATCTCCAGTAACCATCTCTTTCAAGATTCTCTTTCAGAGACTTTGGCGTCCTAAAGTCGACTGGGATGAACCTTTGCAATCGACGTTCAGAAAGATTGGGACTCTTGTTATTCAAGTCTTCCAGTTCTTAATATTCTTCGGATTGAGCGAAGGGTTGGAGTTGGTCAACCATGAACTAAAACTGAGCTACATGGCTTCGCAGATGCATCTCAGCAAGCATACGCTGCAGTAATATATTGTCGCACATCCTATCCAGACGAGTCAATCAAAGTTCATTTAGTTACTGCTAAAACCCGAGTTGCTCCTCTACAAACCATTACATTACCCAGGTTAGAGCTATGTGCAGCTTCTTTACTGGCCCAACTCATTCAGCAAGTAATCGAAGCTATTCATTCTACGTATAATATCTATGGATGGACGGACTCTACTGTTACGCTCGCATGGATTCAACAAGCCCCAAGCAAGTGGACCATATATATTTGCAATCGAGTAGCAAACATTCAGCGAATTATGCCTTCAGACTGTTGGCCCATGTGCGCTCTGAGCACAATCCTGCAGACTGTGCTTCCAGAGGTGTAGGCCCGAAGGATATTATCAATCACCCCTTATGGTGGACAGGTCCACCATGGCTTCAACAAGACAAGTCTACATGGCCAAAACCAGTGGAAGACACTGTGGTGACCACATTGGATCAACGGCAAAAATCAACCAATACCCTTACAAATTGTGCGATAAGACCACAGCTCTGGGAAATTATTGATAAATATTCCACACTACAGAAGCTTCTACGCATAACTGTATATTTGCTTCGACCTTTGGCAACACTACAAACGAAGCAAGCACATCGTGCCAGGCCGAGATTTCCGCAATGGGTGCTGGTGCAGGAATTACACAACGCAATCACAACATGGATTAAGCTGTCTCAATCCATTAGCTTTTCAGAAGATGTGAAAGATTTTTCTCTTGGCAAGCAACTCAGCACACGCAGCCGACTGTTAAAGCTGCGTCCCTTTATAGATGAAAAGGGGCTTCTCAGGGTGGGCGGTCGACTTCAAAATGGTGAAGCATCAACGGATACCAAACATCCTATCATATTGGATAGAGGGTGTAAATTAAGTAAGCTACTAGCTCAAGACATTCATCATCGCACTGTTCATGGGGGTCCGCAGATGATGATGGCATGCTTGGTATGTTAACGCCGTTACTGTCAATTATTTGCCAGAGAGTAGTAGCCATGAAAAGAAAGTTTGTTAGCCATGAGTTCGCTGTCGAACAATATTATTATAAAATAAACGTTTGTAATTACCAGTTAAATAAAATTGTTTTTGCTTTCACATTCAACTTTTTATGTTCTTAGCAACACATGGAGTCTGGAGTACATATAAGGGAATTACATTTACATCTCAAATTGACAAATGCACACCGAGCTCTTAACTTAAGAATGCTATTGAAAAAAGCAGAATTTTGTTGTACGTTTCCGACATGGGTCTACATACGAAATTGAGTGATCCATATTAGGTATGTAAAAATGCATCAAATACGTTATTCGATTCATTTCATATATGTAATATTACATACTCAAGATGTAGATATATTCCATACTATATGTAAATTTACATTACATATGAACTCGTTTTACATCAAAATACGTACTGTATGTACCGTACCGCAATTTTACGCTCTTTAAGTAGGCATTTTGTTGCCTAGTTTAATAGAGGAATTTTCAACAAAAACTTAATACGGTGTAAACAAGGTGTCTCGTAAGTCGATGTCAAGCCGAAATTGGGTGATAGACAGTTACCAGAAAAATATAAAAAAATCTGAGTCATGTATTTTTCAAATTATAGACATTTCTTTTGTTTTCGAGAAAATGTACACCCCGAGATGGTTTTTTAGCTACTCTTGCTACAAATCTTTACTTTTTTCAATTTTATTTTTCATATGTAATCCCGAATAGTGGTTATGTAACCTGTTGCTTTAAATTCTAAGCCAACTGCTCCACCTTGGTAGCAAATGTCACATTTTGCCGAACCAACAATATAAAATTAATAATTCGTTGAACTTTAACTGACTGCACAGAAAATAAATGTACTACGCCAGTTTGGCAAGTAACTTCAAAAGTTGACGCATTTAATAAGGATTCAAAAATGGTATAAGACTTGCTACAATATTTCTTAGATTACGAAAAAAAAAATTTTTTTTTCTTCAAGAAACCCAGTTTTGAAAAATATCTTTTCACCTATTAAAAATGATTCTAGTGTACCCAAAGCTTGCCGCAAGACCTTAACTTTAAGATTCTAGTTTGAGTGAGATGGAGAGTCATTCCATGAAGTGTGAGTGCGCAAGATAGTGACGCTAGCTAATCAAATCATTGAGTTTTTACAAAATTGCATCGTATACTCTCCACAGAGGGCCGACTTCGAAACCAAGTACATGGTGAAAGAAGAGTTCCTTTCCTTACGAGGACGTAGTGTCGTGACCCAATATTCAATTGGTGCAATTGTGACATCACGACTCGAGCTAGCAGCAAATGCACAAGTAATTAAACGATTTGCAATAACTAAGCATTTTACTTCGCACAGTGAAATGCTTGGCGATTGCGAATTGTTTACTTGTAAACTGGCGCATCCACTGCTGTATGTAACTGGGCATTGAGTCATGGTTAAGTAATTCACTTCGCATAGTGAAATACTCAGCTGGGCTCACTGTTTGTTTACATACAGTATTGGGGGCTCCCGCTGTCGGCAGTGATTAGCGTAATACTTTGTAATTATGATTGCAAGGTATTGCGCTGGTCACTGGGTCAAAGTCGCTTCCGCCTAATTGAATGGAGGTGAGCACGGTCGATTCGCTAGATCGGTGAGTGCAGTTAGAAGTTGGATATTATTATTCGGTGTTAGATTTCAATCGCGATAGTCGCAGTAATTTTTTGTGAGTTAGGTGAGTGTTCTTAAATAAAATCGTACGTAAAAGTAAAGTCGGTGTTGTTTTTAATTGTTTTCCCTGCCTTGCTTTGGGACACGACAATTTGGCGCAGCCGGTTTAAAAAGGTATTGTGTTTTTAAAATTTATATATTTTGGGAGTTATGCTTTTTTAGCTGCTCCATTTCTTTTTTATTGGGAGTTATGCTTTTTTTAGCTGCTCCATTTTTTTTAATTTTGGGAGTTATGCTTTATAGCTGCTCCATTTTTGTTTATTTTTGTTAATTGTGGGAGTTAACGCTTTTTTTAGCTGCTCCATTTTTTTTAATTTTGGGAGTTATGCTTTGTAGCTGCTCCATTTTTGTTTATTTTTGTTAATTGTGGGAGTTAACGCTTTTTTTAGCTGCTCCATTAACTTTTCAGATTAAATTTAAGAAGTGTGATTAAGTGCTGAGTTATATATTAATTTTATAATAATTCTGTGCTGTGTGTGAGTTTGTGTATAAAGGGTTAATGATAGGCATTTGAAAGTTTTTCAGTGTGCTCTAGATGCAAAATTCAAGGTATAAGTAATTGATTCATCGGGGGCTTTCAGAATTTTGTTCTTTGTTTGGTTTGTGGGCGATAATGTTGCGCATAGTGCCTCAGCATCAATCTGAATGTTTGTGATGTGATTATTTTCTGTTGAGTGAGTGGAAAGTATTGTATTGGGTTATCTTCAGGTATGTGCTAGGGGTGAGGTAGTAAGTTGTTTAGTTTCACAGGAGGGAAAATTAATTAACTTATGGGATTATTGTGATGTTGATATTTTATGTATGGTTTTTGGGGAATTAGGATTAAAATTGGCAAGGTGAATATATAAAAATATTCAAAAGACTAAAAGAAAAGGCCAGAAGGGGAATATATGTATTTTTGTGGGTGAATGAGAGCAGTTTTTGCGTTAAGTGGCCTAAAATATTTTTGTTATTATTACTATGAAATTTATAATTTTTGGTTAATTTTCTTTGTGTGGGAAAAAGGGTGAAAGTGTGAAAGTTCAGAGGTATGTAGTAATAAGTTAATAATTCTAAATCGTGATTTGATTGTAAAAAGTTTCTTAATGTCACACTGGTCGTAATCGCGTTGAACGTAATCGTAATCGGGTACGAGGAGTCATTTTAAGCGAAAACAAAAAAGCAGACCTTAG
This sequence comes from Dioctria linearis, assembly GCA_963930735.1. NCBI lineage: Eukaryota > Metazoa > Arthropoda > Insecta > Diptera > Asilidae > Dioctria > Dioctria linearis. Next base: position 73,550,154 of record OZ005740.1, on the reverse strand, counting down.
CAAAGACGAGTGAAGGAAAAGTGCCGAAAAAAAACTCAGAGAAACCAGCAAGGAAACCATGGCCGATGCTTATGATAAAGTCATGGACTTGGTGTCCAGATACATACCCACGTTTTCTGGAGAAAGAACGCCCAAACTGTTGAAGGAAGTTCACCGTTTCCTGAGCTGCTGCAAAGATCTTTACGATCGTTTAAAGGCCGAGGAACAGCCAATCTTCATGAAATGTGTAAGATATCGGTTGTTAGACGACGCATATTATCTAGTAAGCTCGGAGGAGCTGAAGGATTTTGAGGCATTGCAGCAGACAATTCAAGCTGCCGATATGCCAAAAAAATCGTACTGTGATCTCCGAGCTGAAATGATAGCATGCGTTCAAAGGCCCGGTGACGACATAAAAGACTATGCGGATAGACTTAAGGAGCTACTGTGTCAAATCAAGGCGGCAGTTTCGGCTAAGTATCCAGACAAAGACGGGGGATTGATAGCGGAACTTGAGGCAGACGCGGTGGCAACGTTCAAGGTGGGTGTTATGCAGCAGACTACTCAGCGATATTTGACGGGACGCAAATTTCGATCTCTGGAGGAAGCACGTGAGGAGGCCGACTACTTTGAGATGGATGCTAGGAGACTTAAAATTAAGGTACCAGGGGTATGGAAAAAAACACCAGAATATTACAGAGAATCATCACAGGAAGGAGGGATGACCAGTAATTTTAATGTTGAAAGACAGAGACAGTCCCACATACCTTTTACATAGATACGGAGGCCAAACCAATCAGGAAGGAACTGGGAAATTCCGGCTAGGGCAGCACAACAGCCCAGAGTTGTCAAATGCTTCAAATGCGGTCAACCTGGACACATTGCGAGAGAATGCCAACAAGTTCCTTTCTGTACGGGATGTCAGGAATATGGGCACGTGATATCCAATTGCCAAATTCATCACGTCAGAGTAGCCAACTGTGCAGCTAGCATTCAAGATAACTGCCATTCAGGAAGGGAGGGGCTGTATTGCAAATTCTGCCGAACACGTGACCATTACACGAATATCTGCGTAAAGAAGTATTTAGCAGATAGAGAAGAAGAAAAATTGACTTCCAGTAATAAATTAGTCATCACAGTGCCATCAGACATAGCTTTAGAAGGCAAGCTTACGCTTTTAATCGATACTGGATCCTCATGTAGTATAATTAAGGTCAATAGAATAAAAATAAATACGCCCATATAGACACATGAGAAAATAAGGATTGGCGGACTCTTTGGGTTCGCTAGGAGGTCCATAGGCACTTGTCAGGCTAACTTGCAGATAGATAATAGTCAGCAGGCTTGTAAATTTAATGCCATTGGCGAAACTGATTCAATTCCAGCCGACGGTATACTTGGAATGGATTTCCTGAGGGACAGAGCTGTCATCGACTGCGTAAATAGAAAACTGCGGTTACAAAACGCAGGTGAGGTAAATAAAGAAAGCACCGTTTTTAAGAATGGCGCAGCTAGTGGACAAGTGGTACCAAATACTCCGCATTTCGCCAGTCAAAGAAACCCTTTACATGCCAGAATAGAGGAGGTTGAAGTGAACATGGCAGAAATCATCGGGCAAAGTGTTAATAACAAAGACGACGAATGGAAACCTAACACTGGCAGGATAGAGACAGCTCAAGACAATGCGAGAATCAAGAGGTAAGAGCCGAAGAATTTAGGGAGGAGAGGAGGAGGCGAGAGGAATATAATAGGTACAGTGGTAATAGGCTGGAGGATGAACGTGCATTCGTAAGAGTCGCCAATGCAACAGCCTATTTTGTAAAAAATCCTGATTCTTCGCATGGGCAAACAGAAACTCGCAAACCTTCCAGGCGATCTGCATGGAACCATAGAGACAATCACAGTCGACGGCGATCTCAGTGGACCTCGCCGAAAAAAGGTAAATTAAAGCTACAAAAATATAGCTTGCAAATGGGTATGGTAGATCCGCCGGTCAGAAATAAGATTAATATGATATATTTTACACCAAATTTGACCGGGCTGTACAAGGTAGGTAAAGGTTATGACCCAGGAATCGGGGTATGTAACCAAAAAGATTTCCAACAAATTCCCTCTAATTTCAGAAGAAATTTGATGAACGGAGTTTGGTAGTCCATGGCCATAAGGAAGTGCAAGGAATAATACAGATAACCCAGTGCATCCAGGTAAATTTCTAGATTAAAAGGTAAGAAGGTAAAAGAAAAAAAAAACTATAGAGAAATTAAACAAAAGAGAAGTTTGAGAAAGAAATAAGAGATTTTAAAGAAAGAGAAATTTAAAAGAAGCAAAAAAGAGATCTAAAAGAAAGAGAATATATAAAAACAAAACAAAATATTACTTGACACGAAATAGAAAGGAAAAGTTACAAGAATAAAAAAAATGTATGAAGATAATAAATAAATATTTAAAGTTAGAGATGGAAAATTAAAAACTGGGTTCAAGAAAGATAAAAGCTAAAAGAGTAATGAATGTAAGGAAAACAATATGTTAACAATGTTGAAAAACAAAAGAAGAGGTTGTTAAAAATAAGAGTTAAGAAAAGATTGAAAATTTAGAAGAAATATAAGATTTAAAGAGAAGATATGGTAAAAATTTAAAGGTTTTTAAAAGAGTTAAAGAAAGAAAGTTGTAAAGATGACTAGAAGGAAAAGAAAAAGGGTTGAAGTAGAATGCAGAACAAAAGTAAAGATTTCTAAAGTAAAAAAAAAAAAATACATATGATTAAGGAGAATATAAGGGTTGCTATAGATTAGTATCATATATAAGCATAGGGTTTAGTTTTTCGCCAGGAAAGCGGTAATCACAGTAATTTATGCACTCTACACCTTGCCGGAGACAGAGAAGACAGGACATAGTATCAAGCCGATACCTCATACAGGAGTATTTTTCAAGCACCGTAGGAGAGTTAATTTATACACCACAAATTGGACTATCCTGCCCACACGGAAAATGCTGCACTTAAAAGAAGACACAAACTCTCCAACTATCAAGATTTGCGTTAGACATGCATAAGGTAACCGTAGATGAAGTCCACATAGATGATTCGGATGCCGAACTTGGAGCAACAGTGAGAAGGTCCGAAAATACAGCTACATCTTAGATAAACATAATAATAATTAGAAAACCTGACGGAACTACTACCGCATAATTTTGTGTTAAGAGGTCTGTAATATGGTATACTTTCTAACATATATATATATATATACAGTACTATATGAGATTTAAAAAAAAACAAAAAAAAACAAATCTCGAAGTACGTATGGACTCTCAATATAATTGAGAGAACTTCATCGTGCCCAAAGGAAACTGTTTTTTTTTTAAACATTTTGATTAATTGTTCCAACAACCGACACTCAGAGCATTAAGTCTCTTTGACATGTTTGTTACAATAAAATTAAAGAAGCCTCTGTAACAAGAAGCGGTGTATAAATGTCGCTGAAAATGTTAATGTGGAACTAAGATCTGGAATGGTCGATTCCATAAGAATAAAAATATATCGATAACTCCGATTATTGAAAAAGTGGTGAACTTGCGAGTCGAAAAAGTTTGCATTACAAGATGAAATAAAAAAAATATGTATGTAATATGTGTTAATATTCCAAAAGCTGAAATAAGTGTAGCACAAAATCATTGGCAGGAGATATGTGGAAAACAGAGAAACAGCAGCAAACTTGCCAACTGGAAGCTTGCCGACCGTCGTGGGAAAACATCTCGTCCGGTTAGAGTAGCTATAATGTATTTTAATCCACTTGATTTAATTGGCACGGGCAACCGATAGATAAGGAGAAGAGGGTATTATAGCTAATAAGAATATTTTCAAAATTAATTCATTTTGATAACATTGTAAGGGAAACTTCATGTATATATGTACCATGATGTAGTAGTAAGTATATTAAGATTATAATGCTTCTGTTTATGTAGTTATGCATGCAGTATGATTAGGTAAAATTATGAAAAAAAAAACAAGTTTGATATTTTTATATGGATAATAGAATTGATAATAACGTAGAACTAGCCATAGGAAATTAATTGTTGGCATTATAATTACACTTGTCTTCTGTTTAAGGTATATATTATTATTATTACATAAGAGAGAAATTATTATGTACAATAGATGTGAAAATTAGAATAAAGAATGGAAATTAAATATATATGTATAATAAATAAAGATTAGTGAGAATTGGAACTAAAGAATTATTGTAAAATGAAATTTGTAAAGAAAAGAAACGGATATATGATAAGGTAATTAAAAGGAATGAAAAATGAAAAAAGAAAAATTTGTTAAGGTAATGAAAAAAAATGAGAAAAGAATATAGAAGAATAGAACAGAAATTATATATGAAATAAAAAGATGTAAAATGACGTAAATAATGTAAACCGAACCATAGCTATAAAAATTGTGTAGATCATAGTGAATATTGTCTCTTAGTTTTGGTATAAATTAGTTAAGTTAGATATTGTAATCTAACTGAGCACCCCGATCTGATTCCTCTTGGGAATCAGTTTTTCTCAGGGGGGAGGAATGTCGTGACCCAATATTCAATTGGTGCAATTGTGACATCACGACTCGAGCTAGCAGCAAATGCACAAGTAATTAAACGATTTGCAATAACTAAGCATTTTACTTCGCACAGTGAAATGCTTGGCGATTGCGAATTGTTTACTTGTAAACTGGCGCATCCACTGCTGTATGTAACTGGGCATTGAGTCATGGTTAAGTAATTCACTTCGCATAGTGAAATACTCAGCTGGGCTCACTGTTTGTTTACATACAGTATTGGGGGCTCCCGCTGTCGGCAGTGATTAGCGTATTGCTTTGTAATTATGATTGCAAGGTATTGCGCTGGTCACTGGGTCAAAGTCGCTTCCGCCTAATTGAATGGAGGTGAGCACGGTCGATTCGCTAGATCGGTGAGTGCAGTTAGAAGTTGGATATTATTGAAGATAGCAGTTCGGTGTTAGATTTCAATCGCGATAGTCGCAGTAATTTTTTGTGAGTTAGGTGAGTGTTCTTAAATAAAATCGTACGTAAAAGTAAAGTCGGTGTTGTTTTTAATTGTTTTCCCTGCTTTGCTTTGGGACACGACAGTAGCAGTTGAAGAAGACCCAAGTACTTTGGTACGTACAATCCAGGAAAGCACAGGATTGCCTAAAAGTATAGCTCACTGAATTTTACATGAGCTCCAGAATTACGGAAGCAGTTGAATTTGTCAACAACGATCATTTTTAACAAGATGTCGAACTTGTATTGCAGCTGAAGGAAGGCAGATTGAATATCTTTTGAAAATAATAATTCTTAGCATCCAAATAATTGGTGTTTAATTTTAAACTTAAGGAAAATTTGTCCTAAATTTAACAAAAAATTAGGATCTCTAAATTGAAAACGTCACAATCTGTCTCACTCACACTTCATGTAATGACTCCAAGTCTCACTCAAACTAATATCTTAAAGTTACGGTCTTACGGCAAGCTTTCGGTACACTAGAATCATTTTTAGGGGGTGAAAAGAAATGTTTCGAAACTGGGTTTCTTGAAGAAGATAATTTTTTTTTGTAATGTAAGAAATATTGTAGCAAGTGTTATACCATTTTAGAATCAATGCGTCAACTTCTGAAGTTACTTGCCAAACTGGCGTAGCCCATTTTTTTCATTGCAGTCAGTTAAAGTTGGCTGAAATATTAATTTTCTATTCTTGTTTCGGCAAAATGTGACATTTTCTTCCAAGCTGGAACAGTTGGCTTAGAATTTAAAGCAATAGGTTACATAAGCACTATTCGGGATTACATAAGAAAAATAAAATTGAAAAAGTAAAGATCTGTAGCAACAGGAGCTAAAAACCATAACAGGGTGTACATTTTCTCGAAAAAAAGAAATGCCTATAATTTAGAAAATAAATCGATTTTTTTTATATATTTCTGGTAATTATTATGATTTGGCCTATCACCCGATTCCAGCTATATATCGACTTCCGGGACACCCTGTATAGGCCATCTACTGATTCAAATGAAAATTTTCCCAACGAAATGAAACATGATGAACATTATGTACACTTCTTGCAAATATTAAAAATAAATTCTTTTTGTAAATCCTTGATTTGAGTATTGTCAGATATTTTCCAATGTAGAAAGTCTAATCTAATTCTTGAGTTCTGCTCTACCAGGGCAACATCATAGAAAATTTTTCTAGATTTTATCCGTACAGAGTTGGCTAGGTTTTATGTAGACTGCTACGTGTATATTTTTATACTATGAAAATAGACAAAATATAACGTAGAAATTCTTTGATAAAAAAAAGTTATTTTGGCAATGCAACAAACTTTAAGCTTTCAATTTCCATATGTTGTGGGTTTGAATAGAAAACTTGGTTTTATTTGTTCTTTATTAGACGGCTCTATACTGCAGTACATGAAAACAGACGTGCGTATACATATTTAATAAATTTTTTCAGACTTAAATTCATTTAGATTTATTTATGCCTGTCCATCCGTGTCGGTCATCAACATTACAGCTAAATGTACGTGGAGTTATTTTGGGTGAAGCTAAAAACAAGTCAAAGTTGGATAGTGTTTTATCTCTTCACTGCACCACGCTCACCTTCGTAAAGTGTTTTGATTTGAATTTTCGGAGAAGGAAAGTAGATCGTTGCGATTTGAAACTACAACTACCCGTCCTCAGAAGAAATTATATTATAGGATTTTGTAGTTTTCGTGCGTCGTGCTTGGTGTAAATGTAAGGTCACTTTCAAAAATGGATATTTGTCTCCACTGACAATGTCCTCACCATCGCAAACGTTGTTGCATGTTATATGCATGCTATAATTTTTTAGCTAAAAAACAGATATATGGTATGTAAGAAAATTTGTTCCCTTCACAAAAACATCATTGGAGGAAATTCAAATTAATGTTTAATATATTATCCTCTTCAGAGGCTTTCATAATTTTAAAATAGTAATGAGCTGTAAAGTGGAAAAATTGTTACTACTTACAAAATTATATTTCGGAAAGAAGAGATTTAGGGAAAGATCAATTTCGATGCGCGCTATTTTAATAGTTCAATTATTTCTTGGTAAATTTCCACACGTGAGTCTAAAATCCAGGTATGGAATAAATATACTGGTATGCTGCTGTTTATTTGGCCTACAGTATTAATTACTTGAAAAATCATGTGAAGTCAGAATCTGTTCCATAGTGGACAGGACTTTGATTTCTTTTCGCATGTATTGTAATGATATAAACTTAGATCGTTGTGTAAAGAACTTGTAAACCAATATTTCTTGAAGATAGTAAGTAAATAATGCATGCTACTTCAAAGGGTAGATAAGACAACGTCGGAGTGGAAGAAAATCACTCTTCTAACTACTTCAGACGGAGTTCAGAAAGTCAAAACTACTCGTCACGAACGCTGCAGATCACCTCGCAGATGGTTGGATCAGAACTCTACAAATTTGTTAAAACTTAAACGCGATGGATCCAAAATGAATTGACATAACCTCAACTAGCTCCCGGAAAGTTTTTTTTCAATGTACAATTATGAATACTGACAAAAAAAAGGAAAGATTTGAAGAGTGTTTCAAACTAGTTGTCAGAGAGAGCTTTTGTATTATATCTTAGTTCACTTATAAAAAACTATGCATTTAAAAGCAGAAATTTGAAAGCAAATATCCACTAACCTTGGAACGAACTATAATTTTAGTTCTGGAGATTATAGTATTCATAGTTTGCTCTCTAGACGAAATATATATATATGTCGTAGACACTTGATGTAACTCAGCACTCCAGGAAAAGTCTAGGCACTTTATGAAATATAGGCAGATAGTGAACAGTTTGCGCTTAATAAGTTTTTACACGAACTGTCTGAAATTTTTAGTGACTTCATGAAATGCTACAAGCCTTTACGCCGATAGTGTAATAACAAAGAACATCAACAAGTTAGGTTATGTCATCGTTGGTAATACCAAAAAACATCTAACAGAAAGAACGCATTTCATATATTGAAAAGTTTTATATGGCGGGTCGTACCATTACGACCCGCTCTCACAAATTGAATGAAAACTCTCTGTTTGTTAACGATCCGCCACTCACCGGTGTTGATATTACGACCCGCTTTCACCAATTTTACGAAAACTTTGCTTTAGATGACGGCCTGTCGCCAGGTGCTAGTGGGGAGTGGCGGCTGGCTGGTCATCATCGTCAAACCACCAGCACAGCACCAGAGCCAGAGACCAGAACCTACACTCTGCATCATGCCCATGATGCACTGCATTGCGTGTTCTCTTTGCTTCTTTTACCTCTTCTCTAAGAAAACGGTTTCATCAAGAATACTTTGTACATTGCATTGCAGCAGAACAGAGGAAGAATAGTAAGATGAGCGGTTTGGGTAGGAATTGGTGGGCGACAATCAGCCTAGTCACAATCACTGTTAGCTGTATTGATTCGTGTGCTTGGGCTAAACATTTTCATGAATATAGGTAGCCAAAATATGCTGTGCAAAGGTTCTTATGAAAAATTTTCGAGTACCTCAATTAATAAAAAAATCGGCTCGCCTCTTCAGCTAGTCAAATAAAAAAAAACAAAAAAAAACAAAAAGGGATAGATTTTCAGATCATTCATGATCTGAAAATATACTACAAAACGATATACATAATCAGTTGTATGCAATCCTCTAATAACAGTAAACTTGCAAATGAAAGAAAGACAACATTAAAGAAAAAACCAACGCAACCATAAAATGAAAAACTCACCCAGATAATTTGTTTGTCATCATTAGTCATGTTGACGAGCTTCTATCTTTCTATGTGGCAATAAACACCGCCAGAATTCACGATAGCAAACCGATTTCCGACTTTTCTAAAGCCCCATTTACTATATTTGCCATGAGATAAATGGAGCACTAGAAATGGAAATCGTCATTGGGCTCTGAGCAGTTACACTAGCTGCGCCTCATCCTTGGCTAAACCTCAGCGCAAACTATTCTACTTGTCTTTTTCGACAGGAATTTTTCCAACTGCTTGGAAACTAGCACACGTTCAGCCTATTCCATTCTGTCCAAGATTCTTGAATCTGTCATTAACTCCACATTAACGAAGTATCTAGAAGCCAATTGATCGCCAATATGGCTTCCGGACTGGACGCTCATCTGAAGACTTGCTTACTTTTCTTACGAAATGTTGGAACCGTGGAATTGTGGAGACGCAATTTTGGTGAGTCTGGCATCTTGCATTTTTAGCACTTGGTCTTTCCCCTTCTCTTCTATTACGAACTGAAAGTTTTATATCAGGTCGACTAAATCGTGTTGCATTGGATGGCATTACATCTGAACCTCACTCCATAAATGCCACTATGCCCAAGCGCTCTAATATCTTTCAATATCTCTTCATAATTTTCATTAATGATCTGCTTTCCTTTGCGTTCCCTTACCCATTCATAGCTTTGCGACAGTACCATTGATTTAGCTTACTTCTTTGATACTCTTGCCGGCTCCAGATTGAATGCCGCATGTGTGAAACAAGATTGCATACCTAGTTAATAGAATCAAGCTCTCGATATTATCCTCGCTTGGGGCAATAAAGTCCCGTCATATTCAATGCACGTAAGACCCAAAGCTGTTTCATCTCATTAAAACAATATCAGCATTTAACCACTCCATTTCATTTAAATTAAGGTGAACAGACCAAATTTTCTCTGTTGCCACAGAAGCATCGGAATGTCTTGTATTTCTGAAAAGGTGTAAGAAATATTTCAGTCCGGCAAATATAGCGCTACTCTAGAGTTAAAATATCAGACCTGTGGCGACATGTTATAACTTCACATCGAAAGCGATCATCGAAGCGAAGATTTCGATCTGGCGGTATGTTATAAGATTTTCGTTTGACAAGTGATTTTGCTTGTTTCGAAACTATTTCTGAATTTTTTCACCTAACACAATTGACAATTATAGATTCTTTTTCTACACTGAGAAAAATTTTAGGAATTTTACCCTTAAAATGTTACCAAAAGTTTACTATTATGCTGGTTAAAAGAATTTTTGTATAGGAAAATATACAACCACCTATTTAAAAAGAACATAATAATTGCAAATTTAAAACTTTTTATGAAATTTAAAATTATATTTCAAATACGCAAACAAAATGCAATGAAATTTAAAATTAATATTTTAAAATTAAAATAACATCTCAGAAATGCTCTAAAAAACTTGGAAAATTAAGTTTTTTTTTTAAATTACTTGTAAGGTTGGCAATACTATTCTACTGTGTATAACCTGACTAATGGCATGGTCGGTTCTTTTTCTATTCGAATCAGTGAGCAACGTGGCAAGCAAATTAAAAGCCTAGCACAGCGGTATTTAGTGGCTATAGTGAAGTACAATTTAAAACATATCTAGTTGCATTCTAAGAGAATTTGTTGGTTCTTCGAAAGTTTTATTTATGTGTGTAGTCTACTTCATTAGATCCAAGTTTTATAATTCATCAGTTACGCAGTCGGGTACGCAGTCGCAAAGTTTCAGCTAGTGATTCTCAGTAGTGAGTCTTGTACTGGAAATTTTTTTTTTAGTTTGTGGATGTGAGTTGTTGGTTTTTAGCGAGTATTATCGTTACAATTTTGAAATCGTAGGTATGGACGCTTTGTCCGGACTTTCTTTATAAAAGATCATTTACATTTTAATTATTACATAACCTTTTTTCTCGAAAATATTTATTACTTATTATATAACCTTTTCCTGCTATACTTGTCATGTGAACCTACTTTTCAAATTAATCTGTGAGTGTATGCAGATAATTGTATTTTTTGTTTAAACAGAAGCTATTGATACTACTCGATATATTGCAGGAAGTTCCAATTTTCTTCATTGTTTTATTTAAAAACATTAGAGTTTTTCACACGCGTTGTGACCTAGAAATGATTACATTACATGTAAATCAATTCAAGCGTATTTTGGCTGGCGCAGCTTTTTATTGTACAATGGATTGTATTAATTGTAATTACTATGCTAATAGTACCGACATTATGGAGAAACATTATTTTACATACAGATTTACAAAGAGATCCAAATTTGTATGTGAAAGAAAATGTGGTGCCATGTTTAGTACATATGTACAACTTGTTTTCAAAGCATTTGAAAAAAAAAACATAAAGTAAAGAGCTTTACGTATAGGAACGAAATAAGTTCTGACAAGTTCAGGTGCAACCAACTTTCATGTACATATTTAATAGATAATTTGCCAGGTCTTGTCCGACATCTGTACAGACATATCGAATCTGGCGATAATATCATTTGTCCTCTTTACTTTTCGGAAGCAAAAGTCTTTAAAAGTATACCTGCCTTCAAAAGTCGTTTTTATAGACATCGCTCAAGCTTACCAGTAGCTAATAAGAAGATCGATAAAGAATCTAATGCAAGTACGAATAACTTAGTACACTTAATTGTAGAACAAGATTGCAATTTTCAAAAATATACTGAAATGGTCTCTGAATGGATGGCGCAACTGTACCTTAAATTGAAAAGTACATATAGCATTCCAGAAATTGCATTGCAGATGATATTAAAAGAGTTTGAGTATAGTAGAGGTTTATTCACAACTGAAATTCTTAGAATTTTTGATAAGTTTCTTGATGAAAAAAATATCTGCGAGCATTTTCCTGGAATTAAAAATACCGTTTTGGAGAACACTAAATTGTCTCCAGCCTTAGGGACTGAATATAGAAGAAAGAAATTCTCTAAAGAGCAAAATAATGTTATTGCTTCATTATAAATTACTCTTGGCAGAAATAATTCTCATAAAATTTGCACCTTCATGTATACTCCATTAATTGATACGCTTACAGTTATTCTAAGCAATGATACGATGCAGTCTGAAATTATGCGGTAACACGAAACTGTAGAAAAAAGTTTTCTTGAAGAATATTGTCAAGGCAGTATTTTCAAAGGAAACAGTTTTTTTGCAAATCAAAATAATTTGCAAATAATTTTATATCAAGGCTCTTTTGAAATATGCAATCCTCTTGGTAGTTTAAAGGCAAAACATAAAATTTTAGCAGTTTATATGGCGCTCGGAAATTTATATCCGTGGAATAGATTTAAGTCAGAAAATATTCGAAAACTTATTTTGTGTGAAGAGAGACACGTAAAATATTTCGGTATCAACAAAATACTAGAAGTTCTTGTTAATGATATTAAAAAAATCGAAGAGGATGGAATAGAATATGTTAATATAATTGGAGATAAAAAGAAAATATTTGGGTCTATTTTGTTTACACTTGGTGATAATCTTGGAAATCATCAACTAGGTGGAAAATTTCAGTTCAGCTGAATATTTTTGTCGGTTTTGCGAATATACGAGAGGTCAAATGCTGGAATATACTACAGATATAAATGTTGTAAGAGCTCCAAATACTTATAAACAATGTATAGAAAAGACTAAATTTACACAAAAACTTGTGAGAGGTATAAAAAGGAATTCTATTTTAAATAAGTTAAGCAATTTTCATGTATGCACACCTCCGTGTATTGCTCATGACCTTTTCGAAGGTAACGTTGCATTTGATTTTTATAAAATACTCGAGTATTACACGAAGAATAAAATCGTAACATTTTTCTACCTAAATCATCAATATGAAAAGCTTCAAAAGTGCCTTAAACTTAAATTTAGTTTTCCTGCGCTTCGAAAAAATTTGAAAAAAACTGCCGTGAACTTGTTATCAGAACTGGTATTTTTTAATATTATTTCCTATCACTACAATAAATGTTAACCTAGACAGAAATAATGTAAACTGGACTCTGCTAATATCACTTATAGAGATAAGCAAGCTTAGTTGCGCTCCGAGTATCTCTGAGCTCCAAATTAATTATTTGCGCAGGATTATAGATGATTATTTGATAAATCGAAGACAGGCCTTTCCTGGACATTCCTTAAGGTCAAAGCATCATTATGTAAAACATTACCCTGACCTAATTAGACAATTCGGACCACTATCACGTCTGTGGACATTACCCTTTGAAAGGAAACATCAGCTTTATAAAAATTTTGCTAAACAGAATAAAAATTTTCGGAATGTTGCTAAATCCTTAAGTGAAAGGCACGATATATTAGAATTATCTCGGTCATCTACTAGGTGGTCAAATGAAATACATGTGAGGGAGCACAAGATCTCAGTACTGCTGAACTAAATGCGAACATATATTTAAATGACTTCAGTATGAATTACAAAAAAGTAACCTTTCGAGGCTTGGAATACGAACTGAATGATGCTGTCGTCACCAAAATTTATCCAAATTTTAATATTCAGATCATCGTTATTAAATTAATTTTAGTAAATAAAACCTTGACTTCCTTTAAAATATATGGTGCAATTGCAGATATGTTTTACAATCCCTATCTTGCATGCTACGAAAATATATCCGATCTTTCAAAAGATTTTGTCATACGAGATTGTAACAATTTAAGCAGTATATGTAATCAAAAGTTTATCCATGTAGACAACTCATTTTACTTCGTCAATCCATTTGCGTTACCAATTAAGGGCTAGTGCTTTTTCTTCTTGGAATAATTTTTAATACACAAGTTATATTACATGCATACAGAAAATATAAGGAATTAAATATATCTGAATTATTGAAGTATACATAGTTAAGTATCAAAACGCTCTTAAGATAGTCTTATGACTTTCATAAATTTAGATAATTTTTAATTACATTGTTAATTAAGGAAATTAATATAATAAGTGTATTATTTTAATATTCTTCAAATAGATTTATAGAATAGTTATCTATAGTGATTTATTATACATATATATCTATATACCTATCGTGGAGGATAAAATTTTATTTAAAATTACCAATAATGACCGAAGTGCACGAAAAATTACAAGCTGTTTCCCTAAATTAGAGGAATTGTTAAAAGCTGGTAATTATTAATTCATATAAAATCCAACAAAGTATTAATGATTTATTATTTCAGCATCTAACAAACAAATAACAGGTATGAAAGTTGTACTCGAAAACGATGGTTTCGATGTAGATGAGGATATTCTATTGACATCTGTAAAGGAAAATCATTTGATGTTCTTAAATGATAGTGAAAGCTGGACTCCTCCACAAGATAAAAATGATATATTTAATATAATAAATGATGCGCAGAATGCATCAACAGTTTCATCACCACTATCATCCACTGACTTTAGTTCAAATTTGTCCATATTAAGCAATTATTCTGGGTCATCATCAAACATACCTTTAATTTCGCATATTCCTTGGGAAAAGTTTTCGAAACCCGTCCTCGATACATGTAATGAAGGAAAAACACTTACTCCAGCATTAACAACAGAATTAGTACACACTTTGGTAAATATTGTAAGGGAAAATACTACGAACATCACAAATCCTAAAATAAGAAGGCTTTTTGAAAAGCTGATTGAGAAATATCCAGAAACGTTTTTAGAAAAAGATTCGGTGGGAAACATTATATCCGCCCAAAACTGCTGACTCATAATTAAAATTATGAACAGAAATAATTATTTAAACCGTCAAACCGAAACATCCGGACATTGTAAACCTAACATCCCGTTTTTCAAAAGACGAAGGTCTTCAAAATTTGCTGCTGTATGTGCTAACTGGCAGCCAATCGAGCTTGAGGATGATTCCATTGAAAGGCAATGCAAACAGAAAGAAGCTTTACAAAATCTTAGTGCAAAACACGTATTATCATCACAAGAACTTAATTTCATAAGAGATGAAATGAAAAGATGTTAATCATCTTTAAGACTATTTCTCAATAATATGAAAGCGAATGAGACTATGGATTCAATTACCCGTGAATAGCCATTTATTTTTAAAGCAGAGGTCTTATTTGATCATTTTTATTTACTCACAAAGCAAAATATTGTGAATTGCAATAATACGCCCAAAATGGAAAAAGTAATTAACTTTGTTAAATGTAAAAACAAAGATTATAATAGTAATTTGTTGCCTTCATTAAATGCTACTATAGACTGTACATGCGATTATTTTAAGGAGGATAATCTGTTCCTGTACAGAAAATATAAGGTAAGATATAGGTACTAATTTTCTGAACCATAAAAGAATAATACTTCTTATTCATAGATTTGTACTTCAAAGGAAGATATTGACCCGCCTGGAGCAACACCCTGGATTGCTGTTGTTGGTAAGTAAGGAAAAAACAGAATGGTCGACCATATGTTTTATTAAATTATAAATAGCAGTTTTCGTATGATTTAATTTTGCTACATAGATACATGAAAGAGGTTGGATTTTTTATGTAAAGATGTAAAATCGAATAATACCGATACCACTGTGCCTGCAGTTATGTATACAACATAAAATTGTTGTAGTATTCGTTATGCTAATTTTCCATATTTTTAGAAACTGAAGTTTGCTCCGCAATATATGTTTATTGTGAAAAAAGTATTGTGAATTACACCATAAGAACATTTGATGAAGCTATTTTTTACCTATTTGGACTTTACTTTGTATTCAACTTAATTTACCCAAAAGAAGTCTCCCAGAGTTTAGAGTTTTACCAACGATTTTTCTGCTGAATCCAAACTGATAGTGTCAGAGGACAGAAACGACAGCTAACAAATCTCGCAAAAGTTTTTAACTTAATGAGGAAATTGAAATAATTCGTAGCCTTTAATAAATATAAACATTAAAAAAAAATACCTCTTATATTTCCCATATGTGTGGTCGGAATATACACCACACCTTTTTTGTTTATTTGTTATCAGTTCTCATTTGAAAGTGATTATTAGTTTAATAACTATTCTTATTTTAATTTTTTGGGACTTATTTTGCACTTGTATGTGGGCTAAAAGTAGAAAGTAATATTAAAAAAAATATATTATTTAAGGATTTGCCTTGAGCTTTCAAATCTTTTTTAAGATTTCTGAGATAAGCATATCTCTTCTTTATCAAATAATTATAATAATTATAGAATGTCACTATTAGCAATATAGAGGCTTAAACTAGACCTTTAGGTCTCAGTCAAAGAATAATAATAAAATAACTGTGCTCAAATCCTTTAAAAAGAAATAAAAGAATGTATCAGAACAGAAATTTAGTTTGTTAGGTACCAAAGCTCATGTATGCATATTTTGAAAATCTTTTTGAAGTTGTATGAAATTGTTTGCTTGTTCTCCAATTTTTATTATATAATCTCGATCAATAATAATACTTTTTATTTAACCTAGACTTGGATATCACCTCAAATATTTTTATTCCATACAAATTGATTCATGTTCTTTGTTACATATATCTAAAATGCTTTTAAATCTAATTTTTGTAAAAAAATTTCTAAAATCCCAATGAACTTAAGTGAAGTATTTAAAAATTAATTTTGCATTTGAAAGCAATTCAATATATTATAAAAAAAAACCTGCTGTCTTAAAAATCAAAACTAGTGTTTAAAGGCATAAAAATGGTTTTGAAATTTAAAAATAGCAGGTTTGTTTTTAAAAACGTACTTTTTCTATTAAAATACCATATTTTAAAAATAAAACAATGATTAAAATTAAACGTTGAGTTTGGTTTTCAAAAATGGCAGTTTTATTTTTGAAAACGTATAGGTTTTTTTTTTAAATTCAGTTCGCATTAATAAGAGACATGATTTTTAAATTTGAAACGCGATACTTAAAAAATTTAAAACTGCTTTTTAATTTTACATTTGTATTTTAGATGTTTCAAAAACTAATGTGAAATATAAAAATCAATTTTTAACGTAAAATCTGTGTTTTAAAATTACAATCTATATGCTTGGCAACTTTATTTACCACATTTTGATGGTATTTTTTTTCTCAGTGTAGTTGATAAATTTTAATAATAATAATATTGGAATTTATGAATTTTTCAAGCGCAGTGGCTTTATTTGTGGAGGATAACGAAAATCAGGAAGAAATAATTAATTACCGGGACAAAAGGAAATATTTAAGGCGGCGGCATTATGTTATGGATATGGCTAACAAAATGTACTGCCTTATTGATTTTTGAATTCAAGAAATATTCTTATGAGTTTTATAACTTCAAGTTGAAGAATCTATATAATTACTATATATAAAATGATTTGTATTGAATAAATTAAAAAAAAAATGTAGCTTAAATCTAATTTCTTAAATTTGTTGGATGTCTTTCTCTTCTTTATCGCTACACGCTTGGCCAATACTCCGATGAAATAACTAGTCTGAACCCTTGTAAAATAATTGCTCCACGCAATACTCGATCTCCAAGCTGTGCACATACTTACGGCCATTCAGTAAAATTTCGTAATGATGAGGCCATATTGCAGTCTTGGGCCACAAAACTAGAAATATTGATTCTGGTATATATATTATCTGAAAATACTAAAAGTAGTGATTTTAGTGTATTTCACGTATTAAGCGTATTAATAAAATACAATATAATACACTACAATACTTACTCACTTAATTTATAACCCAATGTTATTAGAAGTACTGATTCAATTTAAGTATATTTTCACTAAACACAAGGGAGAGTGAGCCTAGTACATTTCACATACTTTTTTATAAACATACACTGTGCCTCTTAGCATATA
The DNA here is from genome assembly GCA_963930735.1 of Dioctria linearis. Classification (NCBI taxonomy): domain Eukaryota; kingdom Metazoa; phylum Arthropoda; class Insecta; order Diptera; family Asilidae; genus Dioctria; species Dioctria linearis. The sequence continues at coordinate 73,532,577 of OZ005740.1, read as the reverse complement.
TCAGTTGGAAGGCTTTTTGGACTCCAACATATATAGATAAGGCCCTCACTTGTAACGTTCGTTGCACATTGAGCAATCCACAAGATAAGATCGGAGCTCTGAGCCGAGCCTGGCCTTTGATACTTTTTGATTTATTTTACTTTGACATTTAATCCTCCCGGGAAGCACTTTTCCATAAACGGTATTGATGCCTATTGACAGTCAAATTCAAACTGAACTTCAAACTGAATAATATTTATTATTCACAGATTTAAAAACACATCACTAAGCATTCTGTTTTAGGATTTCATTTGGATTGTATTTTGATTTGTCATTGGATCATTCTTTTTATTTATTTATTTTGATTTGTCATTTGGAATTTTTGACCATTTCTGATCCGGTAATCTCACATTTATTACTGCCGAGATCTTTATTGCCCTAGACAGTACTGACAGAGCTCGACGATGAGAACAAAGAAAACTTGTACTTCGCTAAAAATTACTTTAAGACTGTCAAGCAGCAGTATTGGAAGTTCCTACAAAAGATAATGGATCAGTTATAGACGGCATCAAAGGCAAGTGGACTCCTACAACCAGCAGAGATGCGCAGAAGTGGGATACAAACCGATACTAATGTCAGCTAACAGAGCAAAATCTGGTAAAGCAGACAACTATGCAGGCACTAACTAAACTCGAAATAAGATTAGACTGCATCAGGGTTAACACAGATAAATAAAATTACCGCAACTAGCGATTATTGGGCTAAGATTAAGACACAGAGAAATCATGGCTCATTGCAGTCAATATAATTATAATCCAGATTCATTTTATGACTTAAAGATTCCATATAAGAACGTAAGGATAACTTAGTAAGAACATGTTCAGAACAGCAATGTCTCTCCTCAGTGTAAACCTCCTAAAAAAGGTCTTCCAAACTTCGATGGCAGTTATTTGAAGTTAAAGTAGTTTCAAGACTTGTTATGAGTTTGTACTCACAACGGAAATAAGAACTTACATGCAAATATGCATGCCCTATAATAAAAGAAAAACCATTTCATTTCCTGTCATAGAAAAACGCAGCCCCTTTAATGTGGTGGGTTCTCTGAGTAAAATGCTCTTTGGAACTTTAGATGAGGAGGACGCCACTAAATAGGACCACCTGATTGACAGCGTGAAAACCGACCAAGGGCCTCCCTTGACCTGCTGCTGAAGAATTTCTATAAACCAAACAACGCTACTAGTGTAACGGCTTAGGAATTGAGTATTAATGTAACCTCCAAGGAGGAAGGGCAAACCCCACTATGTAAAGGGATAATGTAAATCCCTCTATTCATTGGATAATAATAAATTATTATAAGAACTTCCCAGACGGGAGACTTATACGTTGAATGAGTTATTTTACACAGGAGTGTACAGTAAGAAATAATTAAAAGTAATACGATTTAACACTGATAACAGAAAAAGTAAAAGATACTCGTGCAAGTTTGTAAATAATAATAATGTAATAATAACAAAATTAGTAAGGCGCTTAGAGGTTTTTATCCGACCACTTATCGTTATAAAAAAAACAAACTTAGACGGTAAGAAATCGAAATGAAAAGAATCGAGGAAATTTTTCAAAAAAAAAACTGATGAATGATGAAAATTTAAAATATGCGAATAACTTCTATAAATTAGTTAGGTTAAGGAGAATTAAGAGATTATGAACTTACTATGGTTAGCCTAGAATAAATTGAACGCAGCAAGCTGCGATCTCGTAGTAATCACAGATTTCCAACTATCAATGGTAACTGAAAAATATATACATATATTGTAAAAAAACACACAAACAAAAACCGGTGGACTCTTGTGCCCTCATATCTCTCAATGACACGGATTAGATGTTTTGTTCCCTAATCCCTACTCCTGAACAGTCGTATGAATTTTGTTTTTCTATGAGGGATGGTGTTATGAGTTTGCACTCACAACGGAAATAACGAATAAAACAAATAAGAGAAGCACTCCCAGTTCTTTGTGGTTCTCCGATAATCACCCCAACTTTATGCAGCTAATTCAACATAAGGCAACTGGACCAGCCCAGCGGTGCTAAATGAACAATTGTCTCAGCCATCGTTATCAGCCGAAAGGCGTTCTGGATTTAAACGATTGAACCATACTACCAAAGAGTACATCTTCCCTATTTGATTCCGTGACGTTCAAACCTAGAATTGGGACCTCCATCATGGTACACATTCTATTACAGAGGAATTTACAGCTGATAGGTTTCCAGCTGGCGTTATGTTTTTGATCGGGCTACTTAAATGAGGTATTTTTTGGGAGGTTATTTTGAGGAATGCACCGATCGTTTTTTTTTTTGAAAAATATTTAATTTTTTATTTCATTTGACATTTCGGGTCCAAGTGCGGTCCACCTTCTTCAGGAGCTCTAACATTATTATTATTATTTACATATAAGTTCAAGATTTTTTAAAAATTCTAAATACAAGTATTTTAAATAACTTGTTCTATCTGCGGCGCGTATAAATGTTTTTTAAAGATAATAATAAATAACAAATAAGCAACATGGAAATCAAATTACAATAAAAGAAAAACACATTATTAATAAATTAAAAGAAACACTTAGAAAAAAATTCAATTCACTATTTACGAGGACTTTATGTAACTGAGCGATTGTTGACTAGAAACTGTACTACGGCTTTAATTTATTCAGTATGTATTTGTAATCTTTATTTATTAGTTGTGTGTCCTGTCAAGCCTAGCCTAGGATTTAATAGGCTAGATTTTTCTAAGAAACAGAAGACAAATGACCAGCAGAAGGCTTACAAAGAAATCTAGAAGCAATTGAAGCAAAAACACGTAAATTTTCATTTGTATCAAATACGTCAAGAGAGAATTATACTGACGAAATGAGTATCATTAACCACAAGGTTTCCTTTAGTAAGATATAGCTAATATTTGGGAATTGTATTCGATTTGCTAATAATTGTAAATTGGTAAAAAAAAATGCGTACCTCAGAAGAATCAACATAAAGTGAACTAGAAATGGCTAATAATTGCATAATCAAAAACTAAGGCATATATTGCACTATTTATATGCTTTAAAACCAAGACAGTTTACTTGTACGCCGTTGTGATCTTAGCAGCGAAGCATTTATCAATTCATTAAAACGGTTGATAAATGTCTCCAAAAGGGTTTTATTGTACAATACACTGTGATAATTCTACCAACTTTATCGGTACGAAAACTGAGTTAAGAGAATTGAAGTAAGCATTCAGCTCACAATTATTTCAATCAAAGATTCAAGAGTTTTGTCAACTCAACTATATTGAAGATTCCTCCTAGATCAACTTACTTAGGAGGCATGTAAGAAGCCGCAGTAGAAGCCGTCAAGTACCATCTTATTCGCCAATTACGAAAGTTAACATAACATATGAAGAGTTAAAAACAGCAACGTAACTCAAATTGAAGCCATATTGAACTCTCGACCCCTTACATCATTATCATCAGACCTTTATGATATGGCGGCTGCAATACCTGGACATTTCCTCATGTGCTCCAATGACTTTGTGCGCGGAATCTGATATAAGTGAAGTAAGTTTCAGCATCTGTTCAAGATATCAATATCTTCGACATATTCAACCGAATTACTGGAACGGTTGGTCGACAGAATATCATATCATGTTGCAAAAATGAAGCAAATATATTTAGAGTAAGCCAAACATACAACCTGGCACAATGGTGTTATTAAAAGAACAGAACACTCCGCAAGATGGCTATTAGGTCTGATTTTGTGGACTATTGAAAGTCCTGATAAAAGGATACGAGTAGCCATCATATAAACAGCAACAAACACCTTTAAACGAAAAATTTGTAATGTATGCCCACTATCTATAGAAGAAGAATTTGAAAAAATTACCAAGCGGAAGCCCAGATCATATCACAAAGAAAAAAAAATCTTCACGTAAATGATCCCAAGAAACATCAATTTAACCAGATGTAATATATGTTAATAGCTGTAAAGATGACAAAATCAAAATCATTCTGCCCAATTAACCTCAAATAGCTAAAATGAATCAAATCTATTCCGAAGGAGGACAACATAAAATAACCAAGGGTAGTCAACGGGAGAAAACAGTTCATGACACTACATCCAAAGAAGCCGGTATCAGGAAGTTCGTCTCAAATCAAACCTCCATCATTGATTCAACTCTAAATATTGTAACATACAACAAAGTGACACAAGCGATATCTGTTGGATATGGAAACAACTGTAGGCTAGTGACATCTCAGTAAACTTTGGGTTCGGAGAACGGAATATTCAAGAAGGTTTTAGTATAATTTATAGAGTATAAATACGGCGCTTCTCACCTCCAGGAGGCGGAGTCTTATTTCAGACAGTGAAGTGAACGAACTAAACTATTTGGATTGCGATAATTAGAAGTGCAGTACTAGCGATAACTATAAAAAGTTGATTTGATAAGTGTTTGTAAATGTTATAAAAGTAAACAGTGAAATTAAATAAAAGAAGAGCTTGTTATTGATATCTGAAATATTGTGTTTTAAACAACGAACTAAGGCCACGCTCGCAACCTGGCAAAACCTCCTATTTCACAAATGTCAAATTTTACAGGGGGAGTGAAAAATGCCATTCTTGTCACATGAAAGTAATTATGATTAACTTTTCTTCAAATTTAGTTTTTGAATGTTAAAAGAATATGAAAAAAGTTAGTAATTTTGTTCTTTAACCGTTTTAGAAGAATTCAATATCACATAGGAGATATTGCTGCTGTGAAAATTTAAGATAGGATATTTTGCTTTGATTTTTATTCAAGATAGGAAAAATTAAACAGTACTAATCAGAAACATAATACGTTTATTTTATAGTTAGTAACTATAGGCTAATTTGAAAATAAGCAAAAATTCAGTTCTGAATATAACTATAATTAATTAACAAACATAGAACTCCTTCTTAACATAAAAAAAATAATGACTTTGGTTTAATCATAAATCACAGAACTACTTTTGTCTATTAACCCTGGAATGCTACCCGTGAGTAAATTTTGCTCACTTTCTGCTTGAAGGCTGCACTGCTCTTTACGACATACGACCACAGCGTCCCAACTTCTTAAGTGGGGTGCCTGAAGCGTGATTGTTAGTTTAAGAGAGGGAGAGCCTTCCCAGCAGGTCAGCCCTCTCATTCCTCATGCTCCTCATGGGCCTATAACCCAAAATTGTAGAATAAAATCTATTAAAAACAAAAAAAAATTTACAAGGTGTACAAAATATGATTCTTTCATTTCTAATTATCTTTACTTTATCAATTAAAATTTCTTTATATAAATTTTAAATTATTCTTTCGGAAATGCTATTCTTTCATTTTTCTATTATTGTATTCCGCTAAAATATTTCAGCTCTTTTGTTTATAATTTATTGGTGTGTGAGTAATATTTACTCAGGGTTACCAATAAGCGAATATTGAAACGGGCTAGTATTCCAGGGTTACGATCAACACAAACTTGGTTCTATGATCACAGAATTCACAGACAGGCTAGACTATTCATGAAGTAGATTGTCATAGAAGGCATGAGTATCCTTTGGCAAAACGAATATTATTTCTTGTAGGTGTTGCCATTTTTCTTTCTTTATTTTGCAGACACCTTTCAATAGTTGGGGATACTGACTTATAGGTGGCATAATCTTTGCTCTTGCGGGCAAGTCGACGTAATCTTCGTCATAATCTAATTTCACTTGAATTTTTCCTTCAGGTAGGTATTTTATGCACTTAATGTCGTTTATGACAGGATCATGAGCTTTCGTGCCTGGTCGGATTGAAACATATCGAAGACTTTTTGATTCGGCATAATCTTTGAAGAAGCTATAATCCAAAATTTTCACATTATAAGGTTTCGGTGTTATCCTAGCTTCTTTGGTTACCGAAGCATAATCGCTTGGTAAATGGATTTCACGGTTTCGTAGCTTTCTCTCAATTACGCTGTGTACGGAGTCACACTCCATCTGAGTGAGACCTGGTACCAAATATTTCTGATACACCCTAACCTGATGTTTTATACAAAAATTCAGAATTGCGTTTAACAAAATATTATTTCTGTTTTGAATACCGCATCCGTCCGAAAAAATTATAATAGGCAATTTCGTAGTTTTAAACAGTTTTTTTCCAAGTAATCTACTATGCAAGATGTAAATGTCGAAGCTGTTAACTTATTTTTTTGGTCTTCTGAAAACCAGTAACAAGTTACATCCCGCGTACCAAGGTCATAAATAGTAAAATTATGGCAGCATAATTTTGTTTTAAAATACAATTTCCCTGCTGGTAAGAAAGGTGCCAGTTTCACTGCCTGCAAGTCCATTGTCAGAGTAATCGCTTCACCCATTTCTGCCAAATTCTTGTCAATAGTTTTCTGTTTTCTGGCCTTCACCTTCTTCTCATTATGCACTCCCCATTCTTGTTCCGATATGTTTCCATATTTGTAAGCAAAACAGGTATTGCATTGATCTTTCTTTGGTCGGAATAGAGATATATTTTTCTCATTAAACACTTTCCTAAAAATGTTTCGGCTCATACAAGGTGAATTTTGTTCTTGGCAATAATCTTTATAAACTTTGTAAAGATCACTCAACGTTTGAAATGATGTTTCCAAGAATAACTTCAGCGTATCTTTGCGGCAATAATGTGCTGGTAATTTAGGGAGTTGATCTAAAAATTGATTTATGGGATTGTACCCTTCGGTAAAACTTTGTTTGACGTTATCTTTTACACAAGACTTCTCTGCCGGTATACCATACGCACTCCTATTAACCCAATCTTGTCTTGTTTTGTAGCCCAAATCAAGGGTGTTAATGAGCATTGTTCGACAAATTTGTAGTTTTTCTTGGCCATTATTCAACAAATAAACAAAAGTGCCTTGTCTTCTGGAATTTTCAGTGGATGATCTAGAAGTGGATTTTTTTAAGACGGGGGACGATACAAAGATTTTTCTTTGCTGCCAATTCGTCTCTTTCCAGAATTTTGTGAATATATTAAGTCTACATTCTTCACTGAAACGTGAGCAGAATTTGTTGCGAGAATTCCGACACACTGGAGAATTACATGTTGGCTTCAGTATTCTTCCCTGACGTGGCCAGTTTTGTTTACTTTTATTAGCTTCCTTTTTGAAACCCGTGTATGCTTGGCCCTCCATCCTTAATTTTTATTTTTTATTCTGATCCAGTTTTTTCCATCAGCTTTCTTTTTTCTTTTTCTGGCATTATTCAGATCTTCTTCAGAATTGACTTCATCGTCTATTGCGGGTGTTGACTCTTCATAATTCCCGATGTTTTCTTTCTCGCTTTCTTCTCCGCTTGTATCTGACTCTGGTTTGTAAGACTCATCACTATCATTCTCTTGGTCTGTCTCTATTTCATAGGGTACTAGTGAAACTGTTTTACTGGTAAATTTGGCACTAACATTCTCGAAAACATTATCGTATTCTAACACAGATGACATGATGCAAAAGCTCATATGGCAGTTACCCGCGTAAATGCACAACCTCCTATATCTGCAACAAACCAAAACCATGTCAATAATAACAAATTGTTGTGAATTTTAACCTACACAATATGTCTAACCATTAGGAATTAGATATGTACTGTACTAGATAATGAAAAGAAAAAACTCACCTTAAAAATAATAAGATCACGGTTAAAAGTACGAGAGCGCCCAGTACGCAGCACGAGGGCCAATTCACTACTGAAGAATAGGAGGTTTTGCTTGACAGATTTAACCACGCCCCGTATAGGAGGAATTGAAAGCCATGATTTTGAATATTTCTGCTTATTTGTTATGTAGGATAATTTGCAGGGACATGCGCATTGATGTTAACGAATAGTAGGTGACAATAACTTATTTTCACCGAAAATTGGAGATAGGAGGTTTTGCCAGGTCACCCGCGATAATCGAAAGAGATGAAGAACAAAGTGCTAAACAATTCAAAATGGTTGAGCGATCAATTGTTGATATCGTGGAATTCCACGATAAAACACAACTAAATTTTAGAATACACAAATGTTAGATTAAGTAAACAATTAACACATAATTAGCACAGAAATTTCTAAATGAACCAAAACTATTTTGATATGCTTTAACCAAGGCAAGGTGGAGGCGACGTCGTTGTTGAATTTCCCCCGCTTTGATTTAAAAGAAACACCATTAAAGCTTTTAATACAACATTTTTCGATTTGATAAACAATTAGCACATAAATCCTGAGTGAATCAAAAGTTTTTCGGCGAGATTCTTACTAATCGTCCTGCATCCCGCGTAGAAGATTATTAGATTTGGCAAAGAATTAGCACACAATTAGCGCATAATTCTTGAGTGAGAAACGATTTTTTTTAGCATTATTACTAGGGCAGTAGGGATGTAGGACGCCCCATTTTGGTTGCTTAAAAAATCCCTCAAATTTTTTTCGAGGATAACACTTTTCAATTAGATAGAGAATTAGCATATACTTACCACATGCATCCTGAGTGAACAAAACTATTTTAATATCTATTTTACTATGGGTGAAGGACAACGTCATGCTGCATCCCCATTTTAATTTTTTAATAAGCCCATTAAATTTTTGGTTTACAAATGTTTATAATTGGGATAGAATTTGCTCATAATTAGCACATAAGTCCTGTGGGAATCCAATCTTTGTTCGAAGAGTTAATACTAGGGCAGGGTGCAGCTTGGCGTTGTCCCGCACTCCGCAATTTAAATTTTTTAATTTTTTTAGTTTGGCACATATCTAACACATAATTTACTCATGTTTTATTTTGTCGGATCGTGCTGGACGGAGGCAAAAGTATCCCATTTCATTTTGTGCGAAAATGCTAATTACAATAAAAATTTTTTTGCATGAGATGTTTATGCTGACGAGGCTTAAAATGCGTATTTAAGTGATTTTATTTGCAAAGAAATTTTTGTGTTAAATTAAACGGCATAAAGATACAAGGTCTTTCAACTCCAAATAGTCCTGAATATTATATATGGATATGTAGGATCCGAAAACAAGTGCTAATGGTAGATTAATACTTTTAATACTTTTAATACTTTTCAACGCAGCGAAATAACGAACAAATGGTTAGAACGGCATATATCTTTTCTTTCATATACCATAAAAAAATTCAACATCGAATAAAAAATTGCGGAGTTATAAGTTATTATATACATGGACTTACCGAATAACGGTTTTTTTTTGTGTTATAATGAGACTTTGAGGGTGTATGAGAAACTTCTAGTCTGCCATTACTTTTAGTTCCACTAGGCCCACCATCTACACTATGTCTCGTCAAAAATATATCGAGTTTAGATTTTTTTTTTGTAACACAGTGTTATTTAGGCTGCTATCTCATGTTCAACTTATACCCATTACACTCAAAACAGCAATATGTAATGGGTAATTATACACGACCAAGTCGCACGCGCAAGTACGACCAATATGACTCAGTGTTTAGGAGATTTTATCATTTAGAACGATCCGACGCAGTATGGAATATATGAGTCAGTTGCAGATCAAAGATGTATAGTTTTGTTATTTTTGAAGATATAGACGTGAAATTTGGAGCCAATCGGGCAACTCCTTCGTAGGGTTTCGTTTCGTTTTTCTCTATATATTTGAACAGTGCCTGAGAACGTGTCGATGTAGAGAGCTCAAATTTTGTACGACACCATGTTTTTGTAGTAATAGTAAATAAATCTTCAAAAATGGACTAAATTAGGCAAGCCCTTCTTGGTTTTGTCATATAAAAACTTATTGTTCTTACGTATACTGTAAAAACGAACAGCCCTAGACATTTTTATTGTTCTCAAACGTTCTTCTGAATATGAAATCCTATGAAACTAGTCATAGTCATTTTTACTGTCTGACGAACCGTTCTAGAAATATAAGGGAAAATCCAATTTAACAATTGAACTTGCACAGAGAGGTGACCAAGCGAAAATACATACTGGCATTCATCTAGGTATTATGAGAACTAGTCTTAGACCAATTTAGTATTTTTAGCTGTTCTTTTCTTGTTTTAACCGTTTGGTTTCGTTATTCGTCGCCGAAAATTTTTCAGAGCAAAGATTATAATCAAGGCATGTAATGTTCATAATCCATATTAGAAACAATTATCGCCCTCTGGCCTGGCAGTGACTCCTTTACCACTTTTTCGTTTATCATTGTTAGGAAAAGTTTATTTGTGATCTGTACTCCTTCACCACTATTAATCATGATGGCTATAGATTGTCAATTAGGCTTTGAATATTACCCACAACAACTCCAGTTTTCTCGCGAGTTTCTTTTGAAGACTCGATAGAAATGGGCCGACAAGACCTTACAGATGAAGGCACTGGATTTCGCCAGACAATAGTGCCAGTTGCTTTATCAATTAACCTTATGGAAACAAAACAAGTAATGAACAAGCTTGCATCTGAAATAAGTTTAGCTTTTGTTTGTCAGAAAAACTTGAAGGCGTGGAGAGAGTTGATTTGTCTTCGGTCATTGGAACAGGCAGAGGTAAAGAGTATTCTGTACCAAGCCAATTGTTATTAGTTATAAAAAAATGATCCTTCTTACAAATTAACAATTCTATGTTGTCCTCTGAAATTTGATACATTTCGCGTAAAAATGTACTCAGATCCGAAACATTTTGTCCATTCTGAATGTACAAAAGTATCAATTCACATTTTGAACAGTTAAAAGAACTCATTGTAATCGTTATGAATATTATGTATTGTAAACTAATAACGTAGATATAATAACGATTCTTATGAAAGGTTTATTGTAAACAAGCTTTATATAGGCAAATCAAATTAGCGTAGTGTTCACCACACTGCGGATAACTGTATTCACACCATAAACCTGAAATACTATCCACGCAGGAAAAAAGTCTGCCAGTAATTTTAAGCTTGGCTCTTTACCATCCCATAGGCTACCCTTACTGTGAACAAAATAATAAGATACTTTTGATTACAAAGTAAAGCTTACCATTTTACGCTCACTAGCTCTCAACTATAGTTGCAATAGTACAAGTGCGATATTAGTCCGAATATGTAGGCAGATTGATTCGAATTCATCGGACTACGGCACATTAAAATGTGAAATTATTACTTAGTTGAGAGGTTTCGTTAGGAAGATATAAAAATTTAATCACGGTTATAAAGAAAAGAAAGTACCCTAGTAGAAATTGCACACAGTCTTACTTTGTCTCGTGCCCCGCAAGGGGCAGTTATTGTATAAACCAATACTAATTTGAAATCACGGGCATGTAGGCAATGTTCAAAGCATAATTAAGTTTAGGCTAGCATATTTACTTTTATATAGATTAAAGATCATTATGGTTATTAGTGATAGCGGAGTCGAGATTTGTATTCTGGTGCCTGCTAGTCTTAGGTGCACTTCCACGTTACCTGGGCATTTGCTAATATAGCTGCGTCTATAAAGGGATTTGCTCACTTAGCTTCCCTTAGGAAATCTACTTTTAAAGCTTCTGCACTTTCTCGATAGGAGATCTGCCTTATAGCTGCCTATACTCTTCGCATGACGGAACGTAATTAATACATGGCGCAACGGACTTCCTATTACCTGGCGATCTCTAACTAATTTTCTACAGTAGTTTAGGGCGCAGGAGCTATTCAAAACAAAATTTGTCAGTTTTAAGCCCTGGTCACACCGGGAGCGGCGCGGCGTGCCACTGCCCGGTGGCACGCGGCAAAATAGAGTGTTCACACACACAGCGGCAGATTTTATGCACATGTACTCTAGTTCCGAAGAAGATATTCTATTATTAGTAGCTCTGCTTGAAGAAAAACAGAGAAAAGTAATGATGTTCGATTACAGAATACTTAAGAATGCAAAAAGCCTCATTTAACGAATGGTGCGGACTTATTTCGAATTAAAAGGAATTTTGCCGCCAGCGGCAGCGGCAAAATTGTGTTTTTGAGTAATCTCCAAATTGGCCGCGCGGCAACTATTTTGCCGTGCCACGCCGCTCCCGGTGTGACTTATACATTTAATTTTGCAAGAACAATCGTGCAGTGGCAACTGAAAAATGCCGCGCCGCGCCGCGCCGCTCCCGGTGTGACACCCACTTTACATAAAATCACTGCAAATATTTTAGAATGTTAGGGCAATGTTAGAAGTCTCATTTAGTAGAGAAGAAGTCTGTTTCATAACTTGGGAAGTATTTCTCGAGGGTTTTGCCTGCACTATAACTAGCATCGCAGGAATTAGCGTTACAAGAAAAACGAAATCAGTTCTCAGTTTGTAAGATATTTACGTATTTCTTCATAAATTATTAACAAAGTATCTTAGATATTTTAACCCTCTCGTTTGCCCTGTCCATTGCAATGGACACATAATTTTAAGAGACATGTAGCTGGAAAGCGTAATTTTTACATACATTTTCCCATTTTTTCTCTTTCTCGCCCTCGCTCTTAAAATTGTGGGGACAAATAAAAGTTGCAGTGCTAATTGATTCAGTCGGTTTTGTCGCTTCTGGGTGGACGGTTTATACACATGTGTAAGATGAGTGGTAAGAGCAAATTGTTTTCATATATTCTTATTATCTACTTATAGTTTGTTCAATTTTTAATTGATAAGTTTCATAACAAAATTTTGGAATTTGATAAAATTGCAGAAAATTTGTGAAAAAGTTGTATTTAGTAGTTAACAAATAGGGGCAACTTCTTACGTCCAGTCAAATGGAAAAACAAAATCCGCTGTAAAATATTAGAAAATTCTTGTCCAGCGGGGTAGACAAAATTGATCGTGAATGATATTTGCCAAACGACCAAATTTCGTTCATTTTATATATTCTTTTGCATGAACAGTAGTAAATACATTTTTTTTTTATATACGTACTAGGCTCAAGAGAAATTTTAAGAACATAAGATGAGTTGTTGGCGGAATTATTGGGAGATGAAAATGATGATAGCGATTTAGAAGAAAATGAAAACGACTTCACTAGAAAGGTTTATAGAGCAGGTAGGCTTTCAGTTTATATACTAAGAACTTTGCAAATCGAATAAAATCTAGGAGTTGGAAAAATAACACTTATTGAGGAAGCAGAATACTTGAACCAAATTGAAGTAGAGCAAGATTCTTTAGAAGAAACTCAAAATGAAGAAGATTCTTTTGGACCAAATAATGATTATCATGACGTTCCATTCACTGCAAAATCTGACATAAAATGGAGAAGAAAAGAGTTTGTAGGATTGAAAGTAAACTTAGTAAACTTAGAAGCAGACGTTTCTTGCACCAATGATGATCCCTTGCTGCTTGTAAATTACTTCCAAAAATATATTTCGAAGGATTTCTTACATAAAATTGCAATGAATACTAATCTCTATGCCGAGCAAACTGGGTGTGTTTTTAAACACATAAACGCTGAAGAAATTCAAGATTTGTTTGGAATTCATATTCTTATGGGAACTTTGAAATATCTCCGGACGAGCTTTTATTGGTCATCAGTTCTTAGTGTACCTACAATACGTGAAACGATGTCCAGTAAGAGATTCTATACCTTGAGACAAAAATTACATATGGTTAATATCTTGGAAATTCCTCCCAATAATCACGACAAGCTAATAAAAGTGAGGCCAATTTATGGAGAGATTCGTAAAAGGTGCTATGACTTAGAGCCCGAAAAGTATTTATGTGTTGATGAGCAAATGGTTCCTTTTAAAGGCCGGTTGAGCATCAAGCAGTATATTAAAGGAAAGGCGAATCCTTGGGGAATAAAAATCTTTATGCTCTGTTTTAAAAGTGGAATCGTTTATGATTTCGTCATCTATCAAGGATCTACCACAGAATTTAGTGAAACTCTTACAAAAAAGATGGCTTAGGTGCAAGCGTTGTAATACATTTAGTTTCCAATTGACTAAAAGGACAGGAAAACTGTATGTTGAGGTTCGATAATTTTTTGACAAGTTACCAGCTATTGGAATTTTTAAAGCATCGGAAAATATTTGCCTTGGGGACTGCTCCGATCAACCGTTTCAAAAATCCGCCATTTTTGAACGAAAAGGATTTTTAAAAACTAGCACGAGTTTATTCTCAAGAAGTTGTAAGCGTGGACGAGAAAGTAATTCTGACTAAATGGAATGACAACAAGCAAGTACTGATTGCTTCAAATTTTATTGGAGTCGGAAATAAGGACACTGTAGAAAGATGGGAAAAAACTAAAAAAAAGTATATCACCGTTGATCGGCCGGAAGCAGTTAAACTTTACAATGAGACAATGGGAGGAGTCGACAAAAATGACCAACTGCTAAGCTTATATAGAATTCGCTTGCAATCAACGAAATGGACATTGCGAATGATTTTCCATGCCGTCGACTTAGCAATAATTAATAGTTGGTTCGAATACAAAAGAGATTGCACACTTTTAAATGTTGACAATAAAATATCATGGATCTCGTACATTTTAGAATGAAGCTAGCTGAAAATTAAATTTTTTTTATAAGCCAGCGAAGGAAAACAAAAGAGGGCGACCAAGTATTATGAAGCAAAATGATCCACCACAGAAAAGAAACGCTAATGTGTATCGTCCGTCGCCAGAGCTAGCTCATGATGGTGTGAACCGCCCTCCAAATCACGATGATCAGAAGGAAGCAACAAGATGCAAAGCTTTCGGTTGTACGAAAAGTGTAAAATCCACTTATGTTTTGTTGTAAAACAACGTAATTTCTTTGCTAAATACCACGAAAATTAAAAAAAAAATTATAGTTTCGCCTAGTAGGTCTTTTATTTTGAAAAATGTTATTGCATTTTAAATTGTTAAAGAGAAGTTATACTATTTATGTTATTTTTTATTTCTTTATACATTATTTCTAATTAAATTACACATAAAAATAAAATCAATATATGTTAAAGCGTTTTACTTTTTACAACCTTCTGCTCACCTTGTCCATTTGAGTTTAAATTCCCGAAACCTCCTTAAAACTCAAAAAATAAATTAGTTTTTGCTTTCAATTGCCTTCCTGAACATAACGCATGCTAATAAAGTACCTGCAACATTTTTGTGGATCATAAGAAAGTAAAAAAATTTCAAAAACAACCTTTGTCCAAATCCTAAATTTGACTTAAAACTTGAAATTTCGGACTATCATACCGAAATTGTGAATTTAAAAAAAAACGTTAAAAACTATCCCGAGAAGTTTTGAATGGTTTTGAAAATTAAAAACAAAACAAAATAAGAGACTCAAACAAAAAATTTGATACGAAATATCTCAAATAAAATGCTTTTTACAAAACCTGGTATAACCTCTTTGTTACGCACATTATTTTACCTTGGCCCCAAGTTAAAGTGGAAAAATTATATTTGGAGTTAAGAACTTCCAAGTCAATAAAACATTGTGTAGTACTTTAGATGGCCTAATTGCTGTTTTTTCTTGCTTAGCGGTTCGTTTAGATATCTTTTGGTTTTTAAATGGCTCTATGTCACTTTTTATGGCTTTGTTGCACTTTAAGACTTTTTCAATCGTTTGGAATGTTGGTATTATATGACCCGAGTTGTGTGAATGAAACCTTTCTTGTGTTATACATCCGATATATTTCGGTCATGGGTTGTGACCATTCTCAAGGAACTATAAACATAATATGGTAACAGTAATTATAACTCATCATAATTATTTAATCGTTACACTAAAAGCTTTTACCTTAAAATATCGTTTTATAGCAATTTAGTTGTTTTGTCATGGCTATCGTTAACGTAAATTTACAATTACAAAATAAAATAAAAAGAGAAAACTAGACAATACTTTTAATAAATAATACGAAAAGGACAAATTTAACATGTAAATAAGTAATAAATTAATAAAAACTGCACTGTTTCTTAGAGTTATGGGAATTGAGAGTTACTGTATTTATGAATATATATTATACTTTTATATTGAGAGTTAATGTATTGTGTGTCAACTTTGAAATTCGTGGTGTTGGGCTTATTTGCATGTATATATAGAGCTAATATGTTTTTTTGTTTGATCCAAAAATGATCTTTATGAAAAATAGTTGGGTATCATAGTTGAAACTATGTCTATTTTTGATAGCGTGTGCATGCCGTATTATAGTTGCGTTCCTGCCTTTGTGAGTCATTGTCGTTTATGGTAAGTACGGATGCTCAGTTGAAGTCGTTTTTATGCTTCCGCATTCGTGTTTTAATGTCTCTTGCCATTTCCCCGATGTAGATATAATTGCAATTGGCAGTGTTTGATATCATATATTACACCTATTGTAGGTTCTTCAGTCTTGGTTTTGGTGTCTGTACCTATATATTATTTGTCTTAGTTTGTTTTGTGGCTGTAGTCCTAGGGAAATGTTTAAATTATTGTTATTTTTCACAAAGAAGATGATTTTGTCGCTTATTGGTGATACATATGTTAGTTTTTTATATCTAGTGATTTGAGTAGCCTGATTATCTTCGCGGCTCTCTATTCCGTTCTTGTTGAGGGAATATTTGATATTTTTGATGATTTTACATTTTACATATGTATGTGACGTAATGATTTGAATTTGAGGCTAGTATTGTGCGTATTTTGTCATAGTTTGCTTTGTGAAATTGTTGGTCACTAAGTGTGATCAGCTTTTTGCAAAAGAAAGAGCAACATAAAATTTCGTCTTATAAGGGTAAGCTGAGAAATAGTTTAGCAGCCGCCCCGACGCTATTGTTTCATGTACCAGTCAGTTATAATTTTATTACCATCCCTGCATAGCCTTAAATCTAGGAAAGGAATACTGTTAGAGATATAATTCCTCATTTTCCATAGTAAATTTGATACGTGGATGCTTAGTGTTAAAATTTTTTAAAGTTTCATCTATGGTATGTGTTGGCAACACTGTAATAAGGTCATCAACATATATTTTTAATGAATACCGGTTTATGTGGTAGGTCTCCGATGATTTTGTCTAAACGGTCACAGACACATTCAGCTAGAATGCTCGATAGGCTGCTACCCATAGCTAGTCCATGCTTTTGTTTATAAAATGTGTCTTCGTATAGAAAAAATTAATTGTTATCATGATTGCAGAGTTTCAGAGCTTTTGTAAAAATGCATTTGTATAGTCTGGTATATTCCATTACTGAGAGCCATCTCTGCAAAATGCATTTTGTCGCTTGATCATGCGGAATATTTGTATATAATTGTGTTACATCCAAAGAGATGAGGCTGTTATTAGGATGGATGTTTATATTTTTAAAAAAAATTTTGAAGATGTAAGAGTTGGCTACGTTGTATTTGGTCGTATTTCGAACTTGTGCTAGTATTGATAGCTACAGATAGCTGGGACACAATAACTAAATTGCTATAAAGCGATGATTTTAAAGTAAAAGCTTTTAGTGTATCGCTTAAATCATTATGATACATTATAATTACTGTTACTATATTATGTTTATAGTTCCTTGAGGATGATCACAACCCATGACCGAAATATATCGCATGTATAACACTAAAGTATTTAATTCACACAACCAGGGTCATATATTCCCAACAATCCAAACGAATGATATTTACGAAAGTCCCATTATACAGTGTGGAGACTGGTATATACGTCTCGCGCAATTATGAATATTTTGTCTTCCGATTACTCTGGCACTACTCCACAACTAAATTATTCACTGAAAAAATCATTTCGTTGTAGCTGCTGTACGTATACGAAGATAGATTTAAAAGTAGGTCAGATTTTAGAATTGTTGAGTTATAAGAAATATAAAATAAGAGCGTGTAAAAATTATAAAAAATAAAAAGATTGTTGAGAGCTTTAAATCATACCTCAATACACCGTTTAATTAAAAAAATGATTATTTGAATTAATTGAGAATTCTTACATTTATCTTCTGCTATGTTCATTTATATATTAATAATTAAGAATTCATATTTATCCACATCTATATTCTAATAATTGGGAATTATTATATTTATCTTCTGCTTTGTGTTTCTCTCATTCGTTGTAGATCTGACTCTCATCATTATTAGTGGAATAGTTCTATTGAACTGTGAGTAAAAACTATAACGTGTACGTAACGCATCCGGGTTTGTTATGTATCACGAGTTTTGGGTAAAGTTTGAAAGTGTTGTATTGTGGTTCCAGAGTTGGAGGAAGTGCTAATACCAAATCATGAGTTTATCCAACGATTCGTCGATCGTCACCAACGATTCACAGATCGTCGCCTCTCCACCGGCGAATCTCGGGGCGGTTGCTGTGAGGCCTACTCCGTTCTGGAAGCAAGCACCGGAACTATGGTTTTGTCAGCTGGAAGTTCAGTTTGAGCTTGCAGCTATTACACAAGACAGCACCAAGCTCAACATAGCAGTCACTGCGTTGGATGTAGATGTGGTACGCGTGGTGAGTAACGTGGTCTTCAACTCGTCGTCTGCGGATCGATACCAGATGCTCCAGGAGTAGTGGATTTCTCGCCTGTCCGGTAGCGAGCAACAGCATATCCAACAATTGCTCAAAGAGTTGACTCTTGGTGATCTCAAGCCCTCGCTATTGCTTCGGGAGATGCAGTCTCAAAATCAAGGACGATTAAGTGACCCAGTGCACGAAACGCTGTGGCTTCAACGATTCTCATCACAGGTGCAAGCTATCCTCGCCTATAATCCTGGATCTCTCTCTGAACTTGCAACATGCGCCGACAAAATTGCAGAAGTCCGGTCATCTTCAGAACTGTGTGCCGTGCGTAACCCGTTTGTAAATTCTGGCGATGCATCGCTCGGTTTGTTGGTCAACCGGATTAACGCATTGATGTAAGTCATCCAAGATAGAGTCATTACTCATCATGGGGCTTCTACCAGCAAACCCGGTAGTAGGTCTACAAGTCGTCACCGAGACCATCATGGTTTTGCAAGTTATGCCAATCGGCAGAGCTTATGCTGGTATCATCAGCATTTCGCTAGCAAGGCCAGCAATTCCTCCGTGCAACTTGAACAAAATCAATGCAGGTAAGCAAAATTCTAATCTGTCTTCAAACTTATTGGTCCCCCTCCTTTGGCGAGTGGAAGACAGGCCTCTTACAACAATCGCCTTTACATTTTCGACCAATCTTCTAGGCAATATTACCTGGTGGATGCAGGTTTCAGTCATTCCGACCACAAAATTTAACAAGAACTTTCACAGTGATTTTTACCTTTCGGCAGCAAACTCGTAACTTGTAACTTTAGATTTGGGCTTACGTCTAAATTTCCAATGGCAATTTATTATAGCGGATATTCCTAAGCCTATCATGGGTGCTGATTTTCTTGACCAGTACAGACTTTTTGTGGACGTTAAAAAGAGTCATCTCTTTGATCCTCTAACGTCACTAAAAACTCCTGCTCGTCTTGTCAAAGCGGGAAATTCTTCATTGTCGATATAAATTAAATCCACAGTTTTTCCGTAGGTTCAAAAGTTGCTGCAGAAATTTAGTTGGATCACCATCGACAATGGCTTTACGAGACCCGTGGCGCACAAAGTAACCCACTACATTATTACCACTGGACCACCAGCGGTCTCGAAGGCACGTCGATTACCTCCAGATAAACTTATTGCTGCCAAAAAACAGTCCGACTTCCTGCTCAAATAAGGCATTTATCGACCCTCCGACAGCTGCTGGTCCTCACCGTTGAATATGGTCCTAAAAAGGAACGGGGAATGGAGGCGTTTGAATGCCTGTACTGTCCCGTACCGTTATCCCCTAAACCATATACAGGATTTCGCACATCAGCTCGGAGGTGCTTATTTTTTTCAACTTTGGATCTAGCGAAGGCGTACCACCAAATTCCAGTTGAACCTAAAGACATCCCTAAGACTACAATTTGCACACCTTTCGTCTTGTTCGAGTTCGTTTGAATGACTTTCCGACTTTGCAATGCAGCACAAACATTCCTGAGGTTCATTCACTCTATGCTCTGCAATTTACCCTTCTGTTTCGCCTATCTTGATGATGTTTTAGTTGCATCAAAATCAGTTAAAAATCATTTGGATCACCTTAGGCAAATTTTCAGTCGTTTTGAGAAGCATGGCCTATTTATTAATTTGGACAAATGTAAATTTCTTCAAAATCAAATACTTTTTCTAGGCCGTATCATAAATCAGCATGGTATCAAACCCTCTCCCGAAGGAGTTGAAGCAATAGTCAAGTTTAAACGGCCCGGCATTGTCAAGGAGCGACGACGTTTCCTTGGTATGGTGAACTTTTACCGTCGTTTCCTCCCGCCCGCCGTACACCACCAAGCGAAACTTAACGTCTATCTAACTGGTTCCAAGAAGGATGGCGCTCGAAAAGTTGATTGGTCGGAGGATTCTACCAAAGCATTCGAGTTGGTCAAACAGCAACTGAGCCAAGCCACTCTGCTAGCACATCCTTCAACTTCTGCACGTCTAGCTACAGCTACAACCTGATGAAACTTCAAAAGGAAATGTGCTCGTTACACAGGTTGAATTATTCGGGAATTTTATTATCATAATCAACAGAGCATCCACGGGGACTTTCTTTTGAGATAATACAAACAAAAACATTCACAGCCGGGTGTGTTTGGTTAAAATCCTAGTGTCAGCTCTATTTGCGAAAGATAGGTTTTATTTGCATAATTCTCGTATAATTGAACTGAACAGGTGAATAGGTGACAATATAAGTTGAAAATAGTGTTTTGGCATTAATTTATTTGCCTTACGTTTGCGAAAGATGATATTCTCAGTGGAACGTAATATCCTGACAATACAAAGTAGAATAGACAATTTCAGTTTCGTTTATGAACAGATTGTGAGTGATTTGAAAAAAAATTACTTGCAATTTTTTTATATGATACATGTAGAGTTCAAATGCAATTGTTAAAATTAATAAGTCGGAGTAGACTCTGCTACGTCCTGCCAATCAACATGTCGACATTGCAGAAATAAAATCTGCGTTAACATCTCACAGTAAGGACGAGCGGTGGACGATATCCATCCATTTTTCCCGTTATATCTTATCCGCCAATGTTCGACCATCGTAACCAATAGTAATAGATAAATTAGCAGTACCTTAACAAATAATAAGTATCACACAAAATTCAAAAAGTGTTAAACAGGAGGAGAGGAATATTCCAGTTCTGCAATTTCAGTTTACATAAAGGAAAATCCAAGGAAAAAAGAAATAAAATCAGGAAGAATAGTCTCCCATATACATCACAAAGTGAACAAATTAGAGGTTCTAAAACAAATACACAGCGAAAATATACTTTTGAAGCGACATAGTGTAGATTTTAGGCCTAGTGGAACTAAAAGTAGTGGCATACTAGAAATTTATCATACACCCTTAAAATCTCAATTTAGAAAAAAAAAACCGTTATTCGGTAAGTCCATGTATATAATAACTTATAACTCCGCAATTTTTTATTCGATGTTGAATTTTTTTATGGTATATGAAAGAAAAGATATATGCCGTTCTAACCATTTGTTCCTTATTTCGGTGCGATGAAAAGTCACGAAGTTAAACTCGAAAGCATTTCAAAATTTACCATTATTTATACATTTTTTCAAGTTCTACAACAATTTCATGGCTTATTTTGCTCTACAATATGTTTTTTCTGTTCATATAAATAGTAGCGAATTCGATTCCACGTCTAATAAACATTTTTTAACAAAAATCGGTTAAAATTTGGTTGAGCTCTCGAATTTTTGCTCATTAAGCAGCTTTATTGAACCACAGAGAAAGTTGAAGATGCACAGCAATGTGATATACATTTAATACCATAAATACAAACAACACTAAAAAGCTGTAAACACAAATTTCACAACAAATGTAAAACGCTAAAATTAATCAGCACAAATTTATTACAACACCATTCATAATCGAAAATAATTGATGATAATAATGACATACATTTATTTGCAACAAGCAAGCGATTGCACCACTGACCCAAACGATTCATCGTCAAGGGGTTTCACGCGTAAATGCATGTCATCATAATTTTATGCACATTGCTTACTCGCCCAGCGTCAGCATTTAGAATAGTAAGAATAGGGTACCATAGGTTACTAATTATGTATATATAGGCTAAGAACGATCAATAAATGAATTCATTCAGTTCTCTTGATTTATCGAGAAAGTTACAAACCGTCGTGTATTATTCCACATAGGAGTACTAAGCTGTACAGCTGCTCCTACTATTCATACCCCCATTTTATCTCGGAGTCTGAGCTGTTAATAGCCGCTCCAGTGGAGTCAAAGTCACACGACTGCTCCCAGGTTTTTCTTTAAAAATTATAAAAGATACTACATGGCGACCGTGACATCGTAGAAACTGCGAAATTTGTAACTTTGCGAATCTGCAGACCATAATATCATCATCAAAAGTGCAGCTGGGAATTTTCATAAATAATAGAAACTTATACGGTGACATAGTAACAACCACCAAAAAACTGCGAAGACGACTACATCCACTACCAGTACCAATCAGAAGAAATTTTAGTATGAACGAGATAGATGCCATCTCAATCACATTTTCAAGACTATTGAAGAAACTAAGAAGATACCAGAGAGGAATATAGAAGGCATAACACTGTATCCAGTAAATAAGAAGCCGACGCCGTACATCCCCAAATCAAGGCTGGACAACGAAAATCCTCCACCATACGAAGCGGGTCCAAATTTATGTAAACACAAATTTTTTTTTTCCCTAAGGGGGAAAGGTGTGATATACA